>JAMWET010006214.1:102500-117500 GCA_024036415.1 Prochilodus magdalenae
TTCATCCTTTCATCCATACATCTTCTAGGCCGCTTATGCATGAGGGTCATTCATTCATTCATTCATTCATTCATTCATCCATCCATCCATCCATCCATCCATCCATCCATCCATCCATCCATTCATTCATTTATTCATTCATTTATTCATTCATAGTTCTTAGCTGCATATGCTTTATGGTCGGTCCTTTACCCATCCTTTCATCCATACATCTTCTAGACCGCTTGTGCTTGAGGGCCATTCATTCATTCATTCATTTATTCATTCATAGTTCTTAGCTGCCTATGCTTCAGGGTCATACATTCATTCATTCATCCATCTTCTTAGCCGCCTATGCTTTATGGTCGGTCCTTTATCCATCCTTTCATCCATACACCTTCTTAGGCTGCTTGAGGGTCATTCATTCATCCATCCATTCATTCATTCATTCATTCATTCATTCATTCATCTTAGCTGCCAATGCTTCAGGGTCATACATTCATTCATCCATCCATCTTCCTAGCTGCCTATGCTTTATGGTCGGTCATTCATTCATTCATTCATTCATTCATTCATTCATCTTTGCTGCCTATGCTTCAGGTTCATTCATTCATTCATTCATCCATCTTCTTAGCCGCCTATGCTTTATGGTCGGTCCTTTATCCATCCTTTCATCCATACACCTTCTAGGCCGCTTATGCTTGAGGGTCATTCATCCATCCATCCATCCATCCATCCATCCATCCATCCATCCATCCATCCATCCATCCATCCATCCATCCATCCATTCATTCATTCATCTTAGCTACCAATGCTTCAGGGTCATACATTCATTCATCCATCCATCTTCCTAGCTGCCTATGCTTTATGGTCGGTCATTCATTCATTCATTCATTCATTCATTCATTCATTCATTCATTCATTCATTCATTCATTCATTCATTCATTCATGCATGCATTCGTCTTTGCTGCCTATGCTTCAGGTTCGTTCATTCATTCATTCATCCATCTTATTAGCTGCCTATGCTTCAGGGTCATTAATTAACAGAACAGCAGCGTTAGGAGTGAATAGCTGGCGGTGTAAACGAGGGCGATGGTGCTTCAGTTTTAAATATATAAGTATTTTATTATATCTCAAACGTGGTGATAGGCTTGGTATGCACTGAGGAACAGATACCACACACTTACCGCACAACGAAGGTCAAACAAAGTTCAAACAGACCATGGAACAGGTGAGGCAGTCGTCTCAGAAAGGCAAACCCGGTCACAACGGGATAGGTTGCTGGCTGCAGGTCACATGTTCACCCAGGGTATCCTGGGAAAATCCTGGGAAAAAGTCCCACAGGGGCTAGGCTCAGTACCGAGCCAGAGGGATGTGTGAACGAACCACTCCTACCAGCAAAATCATAATTTGTATTTATTAAATATATTTATAATTTACAGTGATATATGAATTCCTGATATCAATAATTTTGTCTCATATGTAAACTGCTTTCCTGAGATAAAGGAAAGGAAATGGAAGCTAAAGTGGCGGGAATTCCAGCGTGTCAGTTTGATGTGTAAGGCGATGATGATCAACACTGTATGTAGTCGTCTAGTAAAGTCGTTAATTATGAATTATGAATATATTGTTAATCATGAACTAGAATATGAACTCACTGAGAAATGAAATCTTTGATGCTCCCTCCCAACTCCCTCACCTGCACCCTCCCTTCACCACCTTGGCTCTTCTTACAATGGCGTCGGTTCTGCTGGATCAGTTTGATCCAGAGTCCGATCCTGAAAGTCCGGTAGAAGCAACTGCTAGATCCGCCTTCGCGCGCTAGACCGGAGATGGTCAGTTTGTACTGGTTTAGCTCTCTGTGAGTTGCGTGAAGGAATGCCAAGCTTCCCAGTAGGTGGGCAATATAAGGACTGTGTTACTAGATGACATCATCTGGTAACAGAGTAAAGGGCTGGAATTCCAGCCAAGCGTTTCAGGCAGCTGAGAGAACTGTGCTTTGTGTGGAAGAGCGTTCCTCCCTCTGGCATGTACGTGGGGAGTTAGGGGGAAAACCGGAAGGGCACAGTAGGGTGCCTTTAAGGAATGCTGAAAGGAGGTGCCGTATTATGTGTGGAATGAATACCTCCTTCTGGGGACGGATCGTTATTCAGCTGAGGACACGGCCTCTATCTATTTACTGCGCTCGTGTTCGGATGGCGACCTCGCCGTGGTGAGTGTAGCGTGAGGTTAATTGCTCTACACCGTCCTCTGTCATTTCCTACCAAAGTGAACACGAAATATCATCATTTGTTTTTCTCCGTGTGGCGTTCCGACTGGGTTCGCCTCTCCCGGCGTGAGCCTTTATTAAGTTGGCGGAACGTTGGGAAGGACATGGCAGTAATTCGGTACTGCGGTGTGAGGAAATACGGAATTACGTGTTTCAGTTTTCTCCCATTTCAAATTGTCTTTGTGCCTCGTTCTGCCCCTCCGTTATGTTTGTGCCCCCCTCCCGCGTTTCCTCTCCGATTCTCTCTCCCGTATACTCACCCGTTCCAGTGTTTTCCCGTGTCTATTTCCGTCTCTCTCCCTCATCTCCTTTTAGATGTCTTTGTCATTCCCCATTGCACCTCTCCTCCATCCTCCCCCTCCCCTACTCTTCCTCCTCCGTACCTCCTATCCTTTCTGAAGCCTAGCGTTAGATCCCTGGTGTGTCTGCACCTCCAGATCAATTGAAATGTGTTGTTCATTCGAGCTGCCACCTGCAATGCATAACTCTGACACTCATGAGGTGCCACACATGCTGGGATGATTCATGTCAGCAGATTCACCGCGGATACAATAACAGGATAATGCGAAGGAGCAGCATCGCATTCATCATTTTCGGTGGTGTGCGTCTGCCTGTCCTCCCACTGATGTCGCAGCAGCTCAGCCCAAATACTGCTAGCCCACCTCGCCGGGGTTTCGTCTTAATGGGTCCTCAGTCTCTGCTTACCTCACACCAGCGATCTGTCCTAACCTCGGTTCAGACCCAATAAGGAAGGTCTGAGATTCTACGAGACGCCTGCTCTTCTCATCTATACAGAGTCCCACTTAATCTCCCGGAACCAGCTCTACTAAACTACACCGAGACCTACTTAGTCTACTACAGCCAGCTGTTCTGTCTGTCTCTTGTCCTCATCTGTCCTTGCACAGATTCAGATCTACTAGCACTAGCTCTTCTCACCCAGCTTCAGCCAGGCCTACCAGGATTCAGTCCTACTAGAGGCACCTTTACTCGCATAGATTCAGACCCACCAGAGACCCCTGTCCTCACCTAGAGTCAGACCCACCAGAGACCCCTGTCCTCACCTAGAGTCAGACCTACCAGAGACACCTGTCCTAACCTAGATTCAGACCCACCAGAGACACCTGTCCTCACCTAGATTCAAACCTACCAGAGACACCTGTCCTAACCTAGATTCAGACCATCCAGACACCTGTCCTAATCTAGATTCAGACCTACCAGAGACACCTGTCCTCACCTAGATTCAGACCTACCAGTAACACCTGTCCTCACCTAGATTCAGACCATCCAGACACCTGTCCTAATCTAGATTCAGACCTACCAGATACACCTGTCCTAACCTAGATTCAGACCTACCAGTAACACCTGTCCTCACCTAGATTCAGACCTACCAGAGACACCTGTCCTCACCTAGATTCAGACCTACCAGAGACACCTGTCCTCACCTAGATTCAGACCTACCAGTGACACATGTCCTAACCTAGATTCGGACCTACCAGTGACACCTGTCCTAATCTAGATTCAGACCTACCAGAGACACCTGTCCTCACCTAGATTCAGACCTACCAGAGACACCTGTCCTCACCTAGATTCAGACCTACCAGTGACACCTGTCCTCACCTAGATTCAGACCTACCAGAGACACCTGTCCTAACCTAGATTCAGACCTACCAGTGACACCTGTCCTAATCTAGATTCAGACCTACCAGAGACACCTGTCCTCACCTAGATTCAGACCCACCAGAGACACCTGTCCTCACCTAGATTCAGACCTACCAGAGACACCTGTCCTAATCTAGATTCAGACCTACCAGAGACACCTGTCCTAACCTAGAGTCAGATCTACCAGAGACACCTGTCCTAATCTAGATTCAGACCTACCAGAGACACCTGTCCTCACCTAGATTCAGACCTACAAGTAACACCTGTCCTCACCTAGATTCAGACCATCCAGACACCTGTCCTCACCTAGATTCAGACCTACCAGAGACACCTGTCCTAACCTAGATTCAGACCTACCAGAGACACCTGTCCTCACCTAGATTCAGACCTACCAGAGACACCTGTCCTCACCTAGATTCAGACCTACCAGAGACACCTGTCCTCACCTAGATTCAGACCTACCAGTGACACCTGTCCTAACCTAGATTCGGACCTACCAGTGACACCTGTCCTAATCTAGATTCAGACCTACCAGAGACACCTGTCCTCACCTAGATTCAGACCCACCAGAGACACCTGTCCTCACCTAGATTCAGACCTACCAGAGACACCTGTCCTAACCTAGATTCAGACCTACCAGAGACACCTGTCCTCACCTAGATTCAGACCCTCCAGAGACACCTGTCCTAACCTAGATTCAGACCTACCAGAGACACCTGTCCTAATCTAGATTCAGACCTACCAGAGACACCTGTCCTCACCTAGATTCAGACCCTCCAGAGACACCTGTCCTAACCTAGATTCAGACCTACCAGTGACACCTGTCCTCATCTAGATTCAGACCCTCCAGAGACACATGTGCCCGCCTTGCTATAAACCTAGTTTCTACCTAGTTCTAGACCTACTGAACCACCAACAACTACTAAAGTATATGGACTACCTCCCGACTCTGGTCCAGGGGTCACCCGCCTTATCCACAATTACGGATGTGGATGAATCAGAAGTGCATCTCACTTCATAATCAACCGTGTGAAGACAACTGATTAGACAAGTGGACTCCGCTGTGCTCTTGATTGTTTGGAATTCAAACCTCCAGTCCCCACCGTCCCTTCGTGCCGCAGAGTGGTGATCCCTGCCCTTGTCAATCCTGTCTTAAGAGCACAAGGGCAACACCCCACAGCAAATGAGACCCTCTTATGCATATGCATTTTTAATTCTCATTCTTTCAATTCTACACCGAGTGGAGTCCACAGAACCCACAGGCACGTTCTCACTCGGGTTCGTATGGTGCTTTGAGCGAACCAGTTCAGGATGACGGATGGGGCTTGGTATATAGAGGATTAAAAAAGGAATTTCATGTTGCTGTATGTTCTCCGTCACTGCCATGAAGGGGCACCCTCAAGGGGACTTGGACCCCAGTTTGGAAAGCACTGTCCTAGATCATACCAATCCCATCTCTTCCAGAGGCTCTGTGATATCCGTCCAGCTTTATAGTGATGCATTTCCAATGCCATGGGAGTGAATGCCAGTGTGTGCTTGCTCTCCCTCCTGACTCGATGCCTCCGCTATACTGTCCTGGTCTGGGTTTTTCGAGCACGCTTTATCTTTATGTGGTGGCTCTGTAATGCTCAGAGAGCCTTGAGGGTCTCTGAGTTCGTGATACCGAAGGAAGACTCACACCTGCATGTGTTAATGCCTCGTCCTTGTCTACTCCTCCCCCCCCGCCATGGGCTTGCGATCCTGCTCTGAAAAGTGTCTCTACAGCATGGCCCTCCTCCTGTTTCCAGGGGCAACAGTAGCACTTGACTGTGTCAAGCCCTGGTGTGCAATACCGAGACGTGGTTGCAGAAGATTAGAGATGTTTGAATTCAAGCGCTGCCCCTCTGTTGATGCACATGCTGCCGTTTGATGCCCAGAGGTTCAATTCAAAAGGATAGGTTCACCAACAGCTGCACCCAGAAGGGATCAACCAACAGGGATGAAACTTGGTGGGTGGGTTTGACATTGTGAGACATGCAAATGGTTCAAGTGTCACGTTCAGCCATGAATGGGATCTTCAGGGACGAGTCCCGCTTTAGTCTTGGTGGAGACGCCCAACGAATCCATGTGTGGAGGCACCGTGGTCAGCACCAAGATGACCGTTTTGTTGTCGCAGGTCCAGAAGGCTTGGTCTCTTTCCACTTCCACCCCTACCGCACCATCTACAGGAAGTGTGAGGATATTCAAGCTGCATGGGATGGATTATCACAGGACACCATTAGGAACCTCTGCAGCTCCTGATGTCTAGGAGTCTGAATGGTATACACAGCCCCTGAAGGTGTTAACCAGGCTAGAGATTCCTCACAGAGCAATTAGCACATATCACTGAAGGAGAAGAAACCCACACCAGCAGGAGCTCACCTAGGCATGTGTGAGTGTAGTTACAAATTGCATGCATGTGACGTGAAGGTGTATATGAAGTGCTGGTCAGATTGCTAGGCTTCTCCAGTGATATACTCGGAGGTGCTTAGGCCCCCTGTAGTAACATCAGTCTCAGGGGATCTGTTAACAAGTCCAGAGGAAGATGTAAAGCCTACACCTGCCATTTCCATGGCTAGTTCCTCTTCTCTTTCTCATCACAAGGAAAGCACTAGAATGATAACCGAGTGGTTTTTTTTTTTTTTTTTTTTTGGACTCAAGGAACACAGAACGGCAGCATGTTGTGAAAGACAGAGCCTCAGGCGGCTCAGCAGGAGCTCAGACCTGGCCCTGTTAACAAGCGGATTGGAGTGGAAAGAGATTTCGACCAGTTTTTACCCACAATGCTGCAGAATGAACAAAGACGCGACGGTGAAGAGCTTAACAGGGTGTTTTGGGGGCCTGCGGACCCTGGAAATGGCTATCTACGTCAGGCCTAACGTCCCTATTGGCCTGGCATTCCTGACATAGGTTCAGGCTCAACGAATCATCCATCTTCACCTATATTAGATCTTCTAGGCGCACTGATCCCAGAGCCAGATCTGCTGGATCCAGCCCTACTGAAGCTCCGACTGAACAAAGCCCCACTTGTCAGATCATGCTTGTATATGTTAAGGCTGGAGGTGAACTGAACCCTGAACCTGAACCTTTGTTCCTCTGTAGAAACGTGTCCGCCCATCGCTGACTAGTAACCTTCCTCCGTGATGCAGGCGGCTGCTGGTGAAGTTCAGTGTGAGCTGCCTCTCAAGGCTCCGAGTGAGAGGGTCTGCCAGCAGGAGATGAGACAGGCCTGTCGACAGACCCTTGAAATCTCTCTGGCAACAGCCAGTCACCCCCTTCCCCCCCTCCACCTCTCCCTTTCAGCCCTCTTTTGTTTCAGCAGAGATTGTTTGACTTGTCAATTGCTCCATTTTCGCTCTCTCTCTCCCTCCCGCTCCCGCTCTCTCTCTCTCTTACGGCTCTATTGTGGAAAAATCAAAGGGCTCTCCTCGGACAGATGGTGTACCTGCCAGCGTCTGGCGTCCCTCTGTTTGCTCAGGCCCGAACGAGCTTTGTTTAAGGATCGTTCATACACTGGCGCTCTTGGTTCTGTGCCCACATTTTCTTCCAGGGATCCCTCTGGCGAGCTTCAGAGGACTGTCCCGACAGGAGGACTGCGGCTTCAGCTGGATCTCAAACCGGCAGTCGTGGATGGAAGGTTCTTTGAAGAGCCGTGCTGTTGTAATTGAGATGTGTGAGTGTGGAGAAGCTAAAAGAACCTCCAAGTAGTGCAAAATTTCTGTAGGGAAGGCGAAAGCCAAGTATCCAGGAGTCTGGTTGGTAGGCGTACCTTCATTGTGGGACTGGCACAGCTAGGTTTCCCCCTTAATCTGGATTCCCCATTCCCCATTCTCTAGCTGAGATGTCTAAAGTCCTTGGAGTCACTAAATGTGAAGCTCATCAGACTCAAAATGAGTCACCTTGTGTGTTAAAGGTGGTAGTAACCTCAGGCTCCTGCAGATGGCGCTGCATGAAGACGATGGGGCTATAAACGTCTGCGGATGGGAGTGACGGGTCCATAGATTGGGAAGAGGTGCTACAGTGCAGGGAATGTCTTGTTCCATGTATGGTAAACGGCTCCAGAGCAGATGTTAATGATTGGCTAAAAGGAGTGACTGCATGTGGGCGTGGCCAAAGACCATAGTGAGAAGGAAGTAGCTTAATCTGCAGGTGTATGGAAGCGTACGGTCCTACAGCAGTGGCTAAAATCCCAGTCTACAGGGAATTCTTCTCGGAATTGTGCCAGGAAAGGCATCCACCAAATCTGGACCAACTGTGGCCCGATTCATTGATGAGGCCTACATCCAGAAACTTGTCCAGTACATGCCAAATCCAAATCCCAGCTGTTATTGGAGCTGATGGAGGTGTTACATGGTGTTAGGTATGTTTCAGTGACAGGTTCGTACTTTGAGATATCAATGTCACACCAACATGTGTTAGATCATACTCTGGAGAGTCCCAATCAAATCGAGGTCAAGGATCGGTGATGCAATAGCACCTGGATGCGACGCCATGGTTTAGAGCTCAGCCCAGAGCCCGTGGGCGGATTCGGAACCCAGTGATCATGTTTCAGTGCAGGAACGTTTACCTTGGGTGGGTGATTTCTTCTTTGAGATGCCGCGGCTCCTCGCTACGAGGCCTCCTGCGCGCCGCTTTGATCTCATCTTAATAAACCAGTGATTCACATATCAAAGGGATGGGATGAGAGCCCCCCTGTCTGGGCCTCTCCCTCCCTCTGTCTCTCTCTCTCTCTCTCTCTCTCTCTATCCATCATCTCTCTGCCTCTGTGCCTCTTAAACGCGGCCATAGGGGGTAGGTTTGTACATCAGACGGCCCGCTGATGGGATAGGCCGATTGCCTTTCCACTGAAAGCAGCTTTCCAGCATCTTGATCGCGGCGATTGTGACGGCGCCTGTCGCGCCTATCTCATCTGCTCTTTCATTTCTCCGGGAGATAATGATGTCTCCGGGTCCTTTTTCCGTACAACTTTAGAGTCCCTTTGAGGCCCCCAATTACGATATGCAGATAGGGCTCCAATAATTACACTCTCCCGTTTCCGGTGCTCATTGTCGGAGAGAAGAAGCCGTGAACGCCCAGGCTTTGATGGGGAGGAATATGGGGCCGTTCTGCTTCCCGCTCTTCCTTTTAATCTTGCCGGAGCTGGTGAAGTGTGTTAGAGCGGCGGCCGTCAAATTCCGTACCTAATTTCTGTGGCTGATGTTGCTGTACTCTAGCCTGGAAAAAGGATTTGCTATGGAGGGCATGTGGACACTGCACAGTAATGGTGGCTGGTATGTTCCGTGTTGGTCAGTCTCAAGCAGTCATTAGTAATTCTACTGGTGTGGAAATAGTCAAACGTCGGTTTGGGGATCCCAGCAAAGACCCCCAACAGCACAGCCCAGGGCTACAGACCTCAATTCCAAATGGTATGTAAATGAATACATTTAGTTTAAATCTGGATCAAATTGAGGAATGAAACTTGGTGGGTGGGTTTGACAATGGCTGTGCATGTGGCGTAGGCAAGGGTGGGCCTTCTCGCTGTATCTGACTGACCCAACAGTCACCATTACAGACATCCAGCGAGCAGTGGTGTCCTCCATGAGCCATCCTGTTAGTGCCAGCACCGTTGGTAGACGGCTACACCACGCAGGACTACATGCACATAGATGACTGTCCACGTCAACGTCACCAAAGACTGCCATGGTGTCGTCCCAGAATGGCGTTGGGTCATCTTCAGTGATGAGTCTTGGTGGAGACGGCCAGCAAATCTGTGTGTGGAGGCTCCATGGTCAGCGCCACGGTTTGTTGTCATGCGTCACACGTCCAGAAGGCCTGGTGTCACTCCACCTCCACCCTTACCGCACCATCTGCAGGAACTGTGTGAGGATATTCAGGATGGGAATGATACTAGAACTGAGTTAGACTCGTAACCTGACCCGTATGACACTTACACGACTGCTTTACTTGCCTAACTGGGTGGAACGGATGACATTCGTTAGTCAGATGGGAACTTACTATAGGACTAGCATTTACAGGGCTGATCTCCAGTTAGCCAGTAGGTGAGTCATGATGTCACATGACCTTGGTAAACCAATGAAATGCAAGGCACGTCATCTGACATGGACGTGAGCCAATGGCACATGATATTGGTGGCGAGTGAGCATTTTGAATAGTTTCCTGAAAAGAGGACTAATAGGCGTCCGTCCAGGTATTGTGCCGGACGGAGGACTGGGAGCTGAAAACTGTCCAGCCTAATAACGAGCTGGCGCTACAGGATAGCTGAATTCCCGTAATCCAGATTACCGATGATTTCAGAAGGTGACTGCTGTGGGTGATGAGGTCAGAACTTCAGGCGATGCAATAAAAATTACGGCATTTGTTTGTAGCTGTGGAGCGACTTCCTTCAGCGCCGTTCCTGCAGGGCTCGCTGTTTTTCAGGGCTGCAAATTTAACAGCACTATTGATTCATTAATTTGGAGGGAGCCATTTGGATGGCAGGCTGGCTCCTGTGTTGTGATGGATGTGCCGTTGTTCCTGCGGCTCTCCGGGTGGCAGAGCAGGACTCTGAGGCTAGTTTAAAGTCAGGGTGGGTGCGTGGCCTTTCCGATCCGGCACGCTGCGGAAGAGCTTTGTGTATTCGTCAGGGAGCATCAGTGAGAAGACCTCACTTCTGACTCGGACAGTGGGGATTAACGAGGGATGTGGGGGGAAGACGAAAAGACGAGTGCGTGTCAGAGCAACATTGAATTTGTGCTCGGGGGTCTGCCCTGAGATGGTCTATGCAAACTGGTGTGTCTTGGTCAAGGGTACAGTAGATGGATACCGAGATTTCCCTATTCCCCATTCATCTGGAATTTAAGGACGTTTTTTTCAAATCTGAATGTTGGATTAAAAAGCTCCAAGCACAGCAATCCCTGAACATTCCCGAGTTATAACGGTGTTGAAGAACAAGAACAAGAACAAGAGAAAGAAGAAGAAGAAGAAGCGGAAGAAGAAAAAGAGGAAGAAGGAGAGGAAAATGAAGAGGAAGCACAAAAAGAAGAGGAAGAAGAAAAAGAAGAAGAGGAAGAGAAAGAGAAAGAGGAAGCAGAAAAAGAAGAGAAAGCAGAAAAAGAAGAAAAAGAAGAGAAAAAAGAGAAAGAAGAAGAGAAAGTAGAAAAAGAAGAAGAAAAAGAAGAGGAAAAAGAGAAAGAAGAAGAGGAAGCAGAAAAAGAAGAGAAAGTAGAAAAAGAAGAGAAAAAAGAGGAAGAAGAAGAAAAAGAAAACGGAGAAGAGGAAGGAGAAAAAGAGGAAGCAGAAAAAGAAGAAGAAGAGGAAGAAAAAGTGGAAGAAGAAGAGGGGGAGGAAGAAGAAGAGGAAGCAGAAGAAGAAGAGGAAGCAGAAAAAGAAGAGGAAGCAGAAGAAGAAGAGGAGGAAGAAAAAGAAGAGGAAGCAGAAGAAGAAGAGGAAGCAGAAAAAGAAGAGGAAGCAAAAGAAGAAGAGGAGGAAGAAAAAGAAGAGGAAGCAGAAGAAGAAGAAGAAAAAGAAGAAGAGGAAGAAGAAGAAGAAGAAAAGGAAGAAGATGAAGAGGAGGAAGAAAAAGAAGAAGAGGAAGAAGAAGAGGAATGGGATAACAGTAGTGTTGGTTATTGTGTGATCACTGGTAACCGCAGCTGAGGTAGATGTTCCTGGAAGGCCAGTTTTGGGCCACAGTTTTCCGTTCCTGTTCCCTAGGGAATGCTACTGATGATACTGACTGCTGTTCCTCCTCTGCAGTATTTCATTTGTGTGGACCAGAGTCTCCGGAATGCCCTGAGGGCCCGGCGGCGGCCCCCACTGCGGGCCGAGTCTGTTTGAATGGGATTACGGGGAAATTTAAAGTGTTCTGAGGGGAGCAGTTAAGAGGATTGGGGAAGAGTTAATAGCCATATGGGTCGAGGATCAGCCGGACTAATGTCTTCATTCCACACGGCCCTATTTCAACACCATGCCCTATCAGAGCTGGTGTTAGCCGCACAGCTCCTCCGTGGTCTCTCTGCACACCTCAACACCGTCCAGCGAAAAACAAGCATCTCCAAAACGGCAACTTTACAGGAGAGGCCAAAAACCTCATTTAACTTTAATGTAAGTCAATGGAACCAGACGTCTTTCCAAACAGGTTTGGGCCATTTCTGTCGGTCCAGTCATCACGAGATTCTCACTCGGTGTAAACAGCAGCTGGTGTGTCCAAATGATGCATAAAAGTGAAAATGGACAAAAGTGAGATACATGGTTTTCACTGGACGTGAAATGAAGGGATGGGAGAAGAAAAGAAAAGAGATGCAACATTAAAATTATATTCGGGGATCCGCCCTGAGAATGGTGTCTGTCAATCAAGCAGAAGTACAGAAGATGGATATCCAGTTTTCCACCACATTCATTCTTAATGGGAAAAAATTCCGAATTTAAGGAGGCCTTCCAAAAACTGAAAATCCCAAATCAGACCGAACATTCCAGAGTTGGAATTGTGTTGATATCTGGAAAACTAGGAAAACTCTCCACCAAGTAGAAGAGGTACAAGTAGTAGAAGATCAGTCGCATAACAGTACGTAGTGTTGCTCATTGTGCAGTCACTCATAACTCCAGGTGTATATATATATTTGCACGACGTGTCAAAAGTTTAGAGACACCCCTCTAAACAGATGTAGTTGGCGATCTTAAAGACTCTACAGTCTCACACTGACCAACTCCAACTGATGAGAGTCTGAACCAGTCCATATCCTGATACACCACATCTACTCCTGATGTAGCACAGTATGGTACTCCTCCATATCTCCACCTCTAATATATATTCAGTGGTGTAGAGACTTTGATCTCTTTTTCTGCACAGTATAAAAGCTCTAGTCCTCCTTTCAGGTTAGTGAATATTCATGAGGGACCGACCAATAGAATCGCTCCAAACCTGCTCAGTAATAAACCCTGTTCTATATCAGCTCCACTGCAGGGTAAGGAAGCTGGTTCCTCCTCCTGTAAAGCTCCATCCTGGAGGTGTTTAAGGTGGACTGGATAATTCCATGAGTGCTAGGGTTTATAGTTTGGTGTCTTCACTTCCATACTGCAGTAGGAGAGCCTGGTATGAGGAGCCGGGTTTGATTTATATACATATATATATTTTAGTTTTGTATAATTCGAGCTGTAGTTATATTCTGGTATCCAGACGCGCACCTGAATGTAACTGCTGCATCATTTAAGGTGGCCAAAAGTGGGAGCTTGCCTCACATGTGCATCCCGAATATGCTGGTGGGATCTGGAATACATTAGTCCTTCACGTTTGACTTCCAGCTGGTCCACAGCTTGTTGGGTAGACTAAGCCAGGAGATCGTTTCGGGATCTAATCCAGCTGCCCAGCTTCTCATCCATGGCTCGTCGGTCTGCTGTCCTTGTTAGTCTAAGCCAGGGGTCAGCAACATGAGCCACATTCCACTCTTCCCCCGGATGGACATACACGGACATGCTGTGGCTCCCAGTGTGGTTTGATTTTCATCGAATGGGACAAATGGGCTCTTCCCAACATTTGGAATGCTGACCCAGGGCTAGGCTAGGGCTAGGTGTGGGTTGATCGAGGCTCATCCACTGACTGCTAAACAAGCTAGCGTTAGCAGGGTTGTAGTTCTATGTCGGCGCACCACACACATTAGTGGTGAACTGTTCTGAGCAGTGGTGGATGAGGGAGTACCCAAACCATGGACCTGGGTTAAAGTAGAGATCCCCAAGGTGAGGTACTCCTCCTCCAGTGTCAGTAGGAGTTCCTCCCTTCAGACCTCCACTGGAGTAACAGTACTGAAGTATGGAGAGTAACAGGAGCATGCTTTATTACGGCTCTAAAGTTCTCAACTCGGAGAACAGGTTCCATTAGCTAGAACCAAGCTCTATCCGACAGTGCGGTAACACAGCACACTTACTAAGCTGAGGATGAAATTTGGGTAAACAGTGCCTTCCTCTAAATGCGTCCCTCCAACGATCCCATCTTCATTGTCTGTTCCCGCCCCTCCAGGAGTGCCCCCCCACCCCAGCCCTCCCTCTCCTATCTTCCCCTGCATAGCAGCACTCCACAGCTCTAAATCCCCCATTCACGTCTGCTCCTGGTTGGTCCCGGTCATTAGACGCGGCCTCTGTCCCGTTTAGAGGGCTTGAAAGCGAGGTGCGAGAGGGAGCCATACAGGGCTGAATCCCTTGCTTTGAAGTGCGCGAGGTTGCCGCCCGCTGGCTGTGGGGAGTGTGTGAGGTCCGATAAGGGGTCTGAGCGGCTCCTTTTTAATGGAGTGGGTGAAAGTGCCCCTTTCATGCGGGTCTGCTCCCAGATCAGTTTGGCTCTCGGCTCTGTCGTGGGATAGTTTGGTGCCTCCGGGAGGAAGAACTGGGCCCGGATCAGCTTTTAGGCATGGGAAGCATTTGTGCGGAGGGGGGGTCTCAGTGCGGTAGGGTTGCTGCAGGGCTGCATCAACACTTTTGGCCAGGAATGGTTGGAAGTGCCGCTTTCGGTCGCAGAGGAACTACAAACAGCTGCACAAACAGCTGCACCCAGAAGCAATCAGCCCACAGGAATGGAGTTTGGTGGGTAGATAGGACACTGGCCACACGCGCAGCCGGTCATCTTCAGGGACGAGTCCCACTTTAGTCTTGGTGGAGACGACCAACGAGTCCGTGTACGGAGCCACCATGGTCAGAGCCAAGATGAGGAGTTTGATGTCAGGCGTCCACCTCCACCCCTGCCGCACCATCTGCAGGAACTGTGTGAGGATGGATTATCACAGGACACCATTAGGAACCTCTACAACTCCATGCAGACGTGTTGGGTTAACTACGCCTTATGATTTACACATTTACACTCATTCACTCACTCACTCATTCACTCACTCATTCACTCACTCACTCACTCATTCACTCACTCACTCACTCACTCACTCACTCACTCACTCACTCACTCACATACTCACTCACTCACTCACATACTCACATACTCACACACTCATTCACTCATTCACTCACTCATTCACTCACTCATTCACTCACTCACTCACTCACTCACTCACTCACATACTCACTCACTCACTCACTCACTCACTCACTCACATAC
>JAMWET010006214.1:127500-147500 GCA_024036415.1 Prochilodus magdalenae
GATGCGTTTGGTCATATAGCGTAGCTCGAGGTGTCATACTGATGTCAGCTCTCCCTCTCATTAGAGTCAGTTGTACAGTAGTGGATGCACAGTACAGTGATCCCTGTCTTTGTTAGAGCAGCAACTGGAGCGGGAATACATTCAAGCACCCCCCCGCCCCCACCCGGTCCCTCAATCCCCAGCCCCCATTTCCCTCACTGGCTGGTGTGCTGGAGTGTTGGTGTTTTTGCCCGTGGCTCGGCCACAGGTAATGATTTGTTAACAGGCAGTTCTGCGCTTGCTGCACTAGCTCTCGCTCTGAGGGGTGTTCTGTGTGGTGATACCGGCTGGCTGTGTGTGTGTGGAGGTGGGTGTCTGGAGTCGGTGGAGTGAAAAATCCCTCAGGTAAAAACACAGAGCACTGCCTCACAGTGCAGAACAGTTACAGAGAGGAATGGTCAGAAACAGTTTAGGCCTTTCGGCCAGCCAGGCTGTCAAAACTCCGACATGAAGGCTCACATTACTTCTGAATCTCAAACATGTAGGCTTAAGGAGTCGAATCACTGTCACTCCCACTGGTATCCAAACCAGAACCTCCATCCCATACTGCAAAATCCATCTGGAAATGAGTCCCCCTTATTCCGAACGTCCAGCACACTATGGACATTCTTCCCTCCAGGGATTGTAGCCACACTGACTTCTATATGTTTCTGCAGAGCTCTGGCTTTCTATTGGCCAATCATTTCATAGGATGTGTTCTTTTTTAATATTTCTATAAACAGAAACCAACATGGCGGCTGGCGGGAAAGATGCACATGGATGTGGGATATATATGTCTGAACGATCCTGTATTTATTTCAGGAATGATTTTGTAGGTAAGTCTCTCTAGAATGTAGAAAGGTAGTGTCTTCAGGCTCCTGCAGATGGCGCTGCACGAGGATGATGAGGCTATAAATCCCTGCGGGGTGTGAGTGATGGGATCGTAGATTGGGAAGAGGTGCTACCGTGCAGGGAATGTCTCGTTCCATGTGTGGTAAATGACTGCGGAGCTGATGTTAATGATTGGCTAAAAGGAGTGACCGCGTAGTGTGAAGGAAGCGGAAAGAAATCAGAGTAAGGGGTCTGCCCGCACTGAGAGACCCCATTGTGGAGCTAAAACCTAGCTCTCTTTATCCGATTTCTTATTGGAATTCTGATCTAGGAAACTGAAGTCTGCTGTTTGCAAGACACACGCATCATTTAGAGGGTGAATCAGATATCCGATTGAATTAGATATGTGTAGACTGAGAAATGAAAGAAATCAGAGTAAGGGGTCTGCCCGCACTGGGAGACCCCATTACTGAGCTAAAACCCAGCTCTCTTCATGCGATTTCTTATTGGAATTCCGATCTAGGAAACTGAAGTCTGCTGTTTGCAAGACAGACGCATCATTTAGAGGGTGAATCAGATATCCGATTGAATCAGATATGTGCAGACTCGTTATAAGACCCCGTCTTTGATTACTGTTTTGTCCGGTTGTTGTGGTCGCCGCATGCTTTGAGCGGTCGTTGTGTTTTAAACAGCCACACTTCACCAGTGTGTGGTTTCTGAAAGGGACCCTCTTCAGGGGTCTTTTGATTTTTGCTCGGTTTCGGAAGTGTTTGAGGGACGTCCAGCAGAAGCGATCTGTTCTGAGAGGCAATTATACAGAACTGCAGGTCTGAAGCTCAGCCTCAAACATAGAGAGGAGGAGCAGCGAAGGAGGAAAGAACAGGAGAGGAGGACTAGAGCTGGAGGTTTATTATATTTTATATTATTTTTATTTTATTTATTATATATAGTTTATATTATATTTATCATGTTAATACAATTTATGAAAGATTAATGAAAAGAATAGTCTAGCAGTAAGGGTAGGTTTAGTGTTGAGGTTTGGGTTAGGTCTAAGTGTAGGTTTAGTGTTAAGGTTAGGGTTAGGTCTATAAGTAAGTGTAGGTTTAGTGTTGATGTTAGGATTAGGTCTAATAGTAGGAGTACGTTTAGTTTTAAGATTACCGTTAAGTCTATAAGTAAATGTAGGTTCGGTGTTAAGGTCAGGGTCAGGTCTAGGAGCAGGAGTAGGTTTAGTGTTAGGGTTAAGTCTATAAGTAAGTGTATGTTTAGTGTTAATGTTAGTATTAGGTCTAATAATAGGCGTAGGTTTAGTGTTGATGTTAGGATTAGGTCTAATAGTAGGACTAGGTTTAGTGTTAGGAGTAGGTCTTTAAGTAAGTGTAGGGTTAGTGTTGAGGTTAGTGTTAAGCCTATTAGAAAGTGTAAGTTTAGTGTTGAAGTTAGCATTAGGTCTACTAATAAGTGTAGGTTTAGTACTGATGTTAGTATTAGGTCTATGAGCAGGAGTAGGTTTAGTGTTAGGGTTAGGTCTATAAGTAAGTGTAAGTTTAGTGTTGAGGTTAGCGTTAGGCCTACTAATAAGTGGAGGTTTAGTGCTGATGTTAGTATTAGGTCTAGGAGCAGGAGTAGGTTTAGTGTTAGTGTTAGGTCTATAAGTAAGTGTAGGTTTAGTTTTGAGGTTAGGGTTAGGTCTAATAGTAGGTGTAGGTTTAGTGTTGGGGTTAGGTCTACTAATAAGTGTAGGTTAAGTGTTGATGTTGATGTTAGTGTTAGGTCTAGGAGCAGGAGTAGGTTTAGGGTTAGGGTTAAGTCTAGTAGTAAGTGTAGGTTTAGTGTTAGGTCTATAAGTAAGAGTAGGGTTAGTGTTAAGGTTAAGGTTAGGCCTAGTAGTAAGTTTAGGTTTAGTGTTGATATTGGGGTTAGGTCTAGGAGCAGGAGTAGGTTTAGTGTTAGGTCTATAAGTAAGAGTAGGGTTAGTGTTAAGGTTGTTAGGCCTATTAGTAAGTTTAGGTTTAGTGTTGATGTTAGGGTTAGGTCTAGGAGCAGGAGTAGGTTTAGTGTTAGGGTTAGGTCTATTAGTAAGCGTAGGTTTAGTTCTGAGGTTAGGATTAGGTCTAATAGTAGGTGTAGGTTTAGTGTTAGGTCTATAAGTAAGAGTAGGGTTAGTGTTAAGGTTGTTAGGCCTATTAGTAAGTTTAGGTTTAGTGTTGATGTTAGGGTTAGGTCTAGGAGCAGGAGTAGGTTTAGTGTTAGGGTTAGGTCTATTAGTAAGCGTAGGTTTAGTTCTGAGGTTAGGATTAGGTCTAATAGTAGGTGTAGGTTTAGTGTTAGGTCTATAAGTAAGAGTAGGGTTAGTGTTAAGGTTAGGCCTGTTAGTAAGTTTAGGTTTAGTGTTGATGTTAGGGTTAGGTCTAGGAGCAGGAGTAGGTTTAGTGTTAGGGTTAAGTTTATTAGTAAGTGTAGGTTTAGTTCTGAGGTTAGGATTAGGTCTAATAGTAGGTGTAGGTTTAGTGTTAGGTCTATAAGTAAGAGTAGGGTTAGTGTTAAGGTTAGGCCTAGTAGTAAGTTTAGGTTTAGTGTTGATATTGGGGTTAGGTCTAGGAGCAGGAGTAGGTTTAGTATTAGGTCTATAAGTAAGAGTAGGGTTAGTGTTAAGGTTAAGGTTAGGCCTAGTAGTAAGTTTAGGTTTAGTGTTGATGTTAGGGTTAGGTCTAGGAGCAGGAGTAGGTTTAGTGTTAGGGTTAGGTCTAGGTTTAGATTAGGTTTAGGCTTAGATCCAATAGAATGTTTACAACTAACTTCAAGTTCAGGTGCTTTTAGCAGATACGTAGTTGAGAGTGAGCATCTCCATCTCCCAATGGAGCGCTGCTCCTCAGTCCACTTCGGAATATTCAGATTCCGGTTGTATTTTTTAAAAACATTCCGAACTGTAAAAACTGAACAATATTCCAATTCAGTCGGTTGAGAGATTTCCGCTCCCAGAATGCAGTAGCTCTGTAAGTGCAGTCTCGGAGCTGCGCCTGCATCAGCACAGCTAGCGTCTCATTAGCGGCTAATACAGACGAGCTGTCTCCACAGCTGCCGCTCACATCCACATGGGGCCGGAGCACTCCTGTTGTTTACCGCTCGTAGAGCCGTTTTTAGCCTGTCCGCCTGGAGGAAGTGCGGCGCTGTAGTACGGTGTAAACATAGTTGTTGCAGCGAAAGGACAAACACCGTCTGATGGATTTAAATCGTCTTCAGAGTGCTGTGGTTTTAAATGTGCAGTACTGATAGGCGCTATTATTAATATCGGCCCCGTCCAATGAAAAACATGTATGTCCATTTTTGTCCATTTTGACTTTTATGCTTCATTTGAAAACTGCAGCTGCCCTTTACGCTGTGTGAGAACTGCATGACGAATGAACCGACAGAAATGGCCCAGAAGTGCTTGAAAAGACGTCTGGTTCCATTGACTTACATGGAAATGAAATGAGGTTTTTGATCTCTCCTGTAAAGTTGCCGTTTTGGAGATATTTGATTTTCTTTGGACAGCGATGCTATCCTAGGTTTTGGGACAGTATGGTATCCGAACTCCAAGCTGTATTTTAAACACTTTCAACACAGAAAGTTTCAGTTATTTGAATGTACAGCCCATTTTCAATAAAGTTGGGCCTCAAAAATGCACAAAATCGAAATAAAAATATAAATTTAAAACTTATATTTAATTAGAAATAGTCCCAATGCAGCATATCCAATGTTAAAACATGGAGATGTTATTGTTTTTGAAAAATAATTGAAATTTCAATTCAAATTATTTTAATTTAATCTCTGTTAGTAAAGGACAAATGGAAACCAGTGCTGGGGGGCCGTGATCTTTGGACCCTTTAGACGGCACTGCATTAAAAGCTGACGCGGTTCTGGAGTGGGAATCACTGTATAGAATCAGGAACACTTCCCAACACCATCATCTGTGAACACAGTTTATCACTGCTCAACAAACACCAGATACCAACAGATCCAGAAACACCGCCGCCGCCTTCTCTGGGCCCAAGCTTATTTAAGACGGACTGAGGGGGAGTGGAAAAGGGACCGGTGCTCTGACCAATCAGAATCAAGGAGAGGGACCCATCCGACTTCTCATCAGCACACAAGGCCAGAATTCGTGATGGTACTGGGGGCATCATTGCCCATGGGTGAATTATAGATCTGTGAAGCTCCATATACGGGTCTTAATGTCCTCTCGAGAGAAGGTCTTGCTTGTTTCAGCGAGACGTTGAGCCACAATCTGCACATTACGATAGCAAATTGTCCAGGTGGTAAATGGACCCGCCAGCGGTCCAGACCGGTCACCCACTGTAAACACGTCAGTACCACAGGAATCATCTCTCCAGTTCCTGAACGCTACAGTATGGCGTTAGAAGAGGAGCTAGTCAACACAGCGCTGGACACCGACCTGTCCTTATTTAAATGTGTTGCTGACTTCTACATTTGATTTGCACGTCATTGCATTCTGTGTACAGTGCACAGCGTCCCAGCTTGTGTGGAACAGGGCTTGAAGGCCTATGCCATCAAATGAAAATAAGGAATAACCGGCCTTCTGTTTTCAAGGCTTGAGCAGTTGCTGTTTCAGTACACTAGGGGGCAGTGTGCACTAGACAGGGATGGAGATGAAGTCATCACAGCACGTAGTAAAACAGTGTGCAGAGAGGTGTAGTAGTGCGGTGCTGTTGGGAAGGAAGACTGATATGATCAATATATATTGAGCTACACAAACAGAAGTCTGTCTCTCAGTATGGCTAACGCAACATACCAGACGTCTCAGCTTGGAGTGTAGAGGTTCCTAATGGTGTCCTGTGATAATCCATCCCATGCAGCTTGAACATCCTCACACAGTTCCTGCAGATGGTGCGGTAGGGGTGGAGGTGGAGTGACACCAGGCCTTCTGGACGTGCAAACCGCTCATCTTGGCACTCACTACGGTGCCTCTATGAGCGGGACTCATCACTGAAGATGACCCACGGTCAGTCGGAGTCACTCCATGACAGCCTGGCACGACACCATAGCAGTCTCTGGTGACGGTGACGTGGTGTTAGGGACAACAGTCTGTGAGCATGTAGTCCTGCGTGGTGCAGCCGTCTGCCAATGGTGCTGCACTAACAGGGAATCACCGTAATCATGGATGTTGGGTCAGTCAGGTACAGAGATAAGGCCCGTCCTTCCTTACGTGACTTGAATCATTGGCATGTCTCACGATGTCAAACCTCCCCACCAAGGTTCACTCCTGATGGTTGGTTCCTTCTGGGTGCAGCTATTTGTGCCACAGTTCTGTAGATGATGATTGATTATATAGTTGACATTACCGCACCAAGTACCGCACCCTGAGTACCGCACCCTGAGTACCGCACCCTGAGTACCTGTCTTCAAATCATCTTAATATTAAAAAAACAAATGACTTGTTTAGAAGCTAAAGGCTAACCGTAGCTGTCGGGATGCCCTACCTCAGCCTGACCCACTGTGTTCTATCCTTCCTCCAGGTGGTGAAGGTTGCTGGTAGCAACATCTCTCACAAGCTACGCCTTTCCAGCGTGAAGCCGTCAGATGAGGGGACGTACGAGTGCCGCGTCATCGACTTCAGCGACAGCAAGCTGCGGCACCACCGCGTACGCGCTTACCTGCAGGTGGAGCAGGCTGGAAGGAAGCCCGCCCCTCCGCATCACCAGGGGTCAGCGGCGGCCAGCCAGGCCCAAGAGCCCCACAAACACCAGCCGGCCCACGGCCACCACAATCCCGGCAGGGAGCTGAGGAAGCGGTCCACCGACGACAGCGCCTCCGACTGCACAGAGAGCTGCGTGCTTTAGGGCCCGATACTCTTTTAGTTCAGGGGTCTTCAGCTGACTCGTCCATGTGCCGCCCACGTAGGAGTTCTTTATTCTGCAGCTGATGCCAAGTTGAGCAAGCTTCACCGAGGGTTGGCAGAAACCCCATCCACACAGCTCGCCTCGCAGGTTTTGCCCTGCTGTAGTTTTTCTCCACACTTTCTCTTTGGGTCATTTTTATTCTAACCTGGTGAAACGGTTTGGGTCGGTTCGGGTTTGTACTCTTGGTGTTCAGGTTGGTCTCCGGTTGTGTTCGGACTTGGATCCAGCTGGGGTTCAGGTCATTGAGGAAACTTGAAGATGTTTGCAGAGCTTGGTGTGGTTCATTTTGGTTCAGCTTGGCTTCACACTCAGAACTCAGAACCAATTAATGTGGTTTGGATTGGACTTGGACTCAGAACTTAATACGGTTCAGGTTGGGCCTGGCACCAATTTGGATTTAAAACTTAACGTGTGTTAGGTCAGGCTTGGGCCGGGTTTAGATTTAAAACTTAATGTGGTTCAGGATGATATTGGATTGGGTCGATACATGATGGGTTGGGTTGGGTTCAGATTTCAAATTTGCTCTTGGTTGGTTTGGGCTCTGGAGGGGTCCATGGTTCAGGTCGAAGGTTCAGGTTTGAACTCAAAACATAATGTGGTTTAGGTATCATGCTTGGGTTGGGTCAACCCAACTTAGTGTATTTGGGTACTTAGAACTTAGTGTTTGGGTTTGGGTTTGGGTCAGGTTTGGATTCAAAATGTAATGGTCCGATTGGGTCTGTGTCAGGTCTGTACTCAGAACATTATATAGGACGGGCTTAAGTTGGGTTTGGATGTTCGTGATGTTCATGTCATGCTTGGGCTGAGTCCAGAACTTAATGTGGTTCAGGTTGGGTTTGGATTAGGTTTAGACTCAAAATGTAATGTTGTCGAGGTTGAGCTTAGGTTGGGTCAATACTTGATGAGGTTCAGGTAAGACCTGGGACAGATGCAGTTTGCATTATGCTTGGGTTGGGTCTACACTCGGTACTTAGTGTGGTCCGGGCTTAAATCCAAACCGTCAGGTCCATACTCTGGAACTTCATGTAGTTCAGGTTGGGATGGGGGTCTTGTTTGAACGGCTTGGATGAAGCTTGATTCGATCGTAACATGATGGGGGTACAGACCCAGAACTTAATGTGGTTGAGGTCAGGCTTGGGTCGGTTGCATAATCAGAACCTGATGATGTTTTTACCAGCGTTCCGTGACGTTTGTTCAACCTGCCAGCTGCTATGAAGGAATGCCTTCTTGTGGGCGGAGCATGGATAGTCAGCTCCAGTCCAGGAGCTTAGCTGATTTCTCTGCTCAAACCCTCCTGATTCAACTCACTATTTAATAACCAGGTGTAGCAGGTTAGGGCAGAGAAACCAGACCGCTGGGCTCCGGCCCTCTCGGACCAGAACTGATGAGCCCTGCTTTAGTCCGCACACACACACGCACTACTACAACCCTCCTACTTTCCCAAATACCTTTCCTGAAATCTCCTTCCCCATAGTCCCCTCTAGCGTTTCTCTCCGGATCTTAATCCATGATGTATATTACTGTATAAAGCGGAAGTAAACGTTATCAGACCAGCTGATGCATGTCATGAAATTGTTTCTTAAATTTGCTATTCAAAAGGCCAAAACAGACGGATGATGGTCACAGTGGCGGTTCCCATTCACAGCTTTGATTGAACGCGTTTCAGAGGACAGATACAGGCTGTATTCGAAATGGTCTACTTCATACTACTCACATACTAAACCCAACTAAAAGTAGTATGTAGTATGTGACCGAATTGTAAATCCCTAGTGCACTGGAGATCCCCAGTTCTACTCCAGTCAGAGTTTCTAGTGTACAGGTGGATCCAATCATGCACCGCGGCCTCACCAGCTCTCAGCCTGCTTCAGCCAGAGAAAATGGCGGCGGGTAACACCAGGGAGCAAAACACAGCCACCTCAGAGTATAAATGTGGGTGTAGTGATTGTAGTGGGGTGTGTTTTCCTCAGAATGAGCCTCAGAAAGTTAAATATACAGGTCTGAAGATTAATAAAAGATGAACTCACTTCAGAGGATCAGTTTTAGAGTGAACTAGCCGAGGGAAGCTAACAGCTAGGCTAAACAGCAGCTAGCTCTAAACAGTGGATACAGTAATAACAGCTCTGAGGTAAATGTGGGTGTAGTCATTGTAGAGGGGAGTGTTTTCCTCAGAATGAGCCTCAGAAAGTTAAAATATACAGGTCTGAAGATTAATAAAAGATGAACTCGCTTTAGAGGATCAGTTTTAGAGTAAAATAGCCGAGGGGAGCTAACAGCTAGGCTAAACAGCAGCTAGCTCTAAACAGTGGATACAGTAATAACAGCTCTGAGGTAAATGTGGGTGTAGTCATTGTAGAGGGGAGTGTTTTCCTCAGAATGAGCCTCAGAAAGTTAAAAATATACAGGTCTGAAGATTAATAAAAGATGAACTCGCTTTAGAGGATCAGTTTTTAGAGTGAAATCTGAGGTAAATGTGAGGTAACTGGTCATGTGACTGTATCAGTATACCACACTGTAGGTCAGAACTTGTTACTGTACTGTATACCACACACAGGGGGCTTATACTTACTATTGTAGTCTGCAGTGTGTGGTATAGTAGTGGCCATTTCGAACACAGACAGTGTTTATTAGCTAAAAGCTGATGTTTGTAATACTTGGTAACAGTGTGACTGTAACCGCAGAATATCATTTCTCTCACTGTAATGAATAAAATTGTTAATATTCTCAGTCCAGCTCTGTATTGGGGTCCCTACTGACAAGACCCCTATATACACAAGTGCTAAATAACCAATACAAAATAACTGGACACTGTAAAACCCGGTAAAACCATAACCAGCTGACATATTTGCAGATGTAATTACTTGATGAACATACTGAATTAGAAATGGTGGTGCGCATTAATCCATAGTCCTGATTTGGGACATCCAGGATGAAGTTGGAGCGCACACGTTGTTTTAGAAAGGCGATGCTGTTTACTTCCAGGCGGGGATGACGTGGGCGAGAGTTGCCAAAGCTTTTATTTTGCTGTCACTTTATTAGCGGCCTTTCAGTTCAGCTTATACTGTAATAGGTTTAAAGCAGGGATGCACAACCAGTCAGGAGTCAGGTGAGGTGTCTGAGCGTAGGTGGGGTGGTTTGCTGTAGGGGGGCTGCATAGGTAATCATTCACGAAGACTTCCACACTCATCGTCCATCTTATCAGCTCCACTGACCGTACAGGACACTCTGTAGATCTACAGGTACAGACTGTAGTCCATCTGTTTCTCTGTATACTGTATTACCCTGTTCTTCAATGGGCAGGACCCCCACAGGACCCCCACAGAGCAGGTATGATGTGTGTGGTGGATCATTCTCAGCACTGGAGTGACACTGACGTGGTGGTGGTGTGTTAGTGTGTGTGGTGCTGGTGTGAGTGGATCAGACACAGCAGTGCTGCTGGAGTGTCGAGACACTGTGTCCACTCACTGTCCACTCTATTAGACACTCCTACCTTGCTGGTCCACCTTGTAGATGGACAGTCAGAGACGATAGCTCATCTGCTGCTGCACAGTGCAGTGTTGGTCGTCCTCTAGTCCTTCATCAGTGGTCACAGGACGCTGCCCACAGGACGCTGCCCACAGGACGCTCCCCACAGGACGCTGCCCACAGGACACGGCCCACAGGACACGGCCCACAGGACACGGCCCACAGGACGCTGCCCCACAGGACGCTGCCCACAGGACACGGCCCACAGGACGCTGCCCACAGGACGCGGCCCACAGGACGCTGCCCACAGGACGCTGCCCACAGGACGCTGCCCACAGGACGCTGCCCCACAGGACGCTGCCCACAGGACGCTGCCCACAGGACGCTGCCCACAGGACGCTCCCCACAGGACTCTGCCCACGGGACGCTGTCAAGTTTTGGTTGGTGGACTACTCACTGCAGCACTGCTATTTCTGATCCATTCACACCAGCACAACACACACTAACACGCCACTACCATGTCACTGGAGTTCTGGGAATGATCCACCACCTGTGTAGTGGTCCTGTGGTGGTCCTGGCCACTAAGGAACAGGATAACAGAAGAGAAAGAGATGGATGTGAGACGCATGCTGAGCGTATGTACGTATATGTGCCGTGTCATAGGCAAATCTACAGGACCGGGTTTATTTTTATAATGTTAATATTGACGCATCTGAGGAGGCATAGTCTTGTTATGTACCTCGGAAGACGCTGTACTTTGTTGATTCAAGGTGATGACAGACTGTAACCCTAACCCGACTGAGGGGAATAATCCCAAACCAAACAATAACCAGCAAAACAGACCTGCTCTTATAGTAGACCTTATAGACGCCTAGGTAGACGTCACCTATCAGCTAACGGGAGGCTCGGCAGCAGGTGGATGTTATTAGGAGGGTGTCGGGCATCACCATACTCTTGGGTCGTGCATCCCTGGTTTAAAAGTACGGCTACAGGAGGGCCTCGATTCTGTTATTTATTTATTTGTTTATTTGTTTGTTTGTTTGCCTTAATGTTTCCTTTGTTTTGTAAAGGATACCTGTATAAACGGTGTACATTAATGATCCTCCAGGGTGTCGGTTTCATCTTCAGTGTATGCTTTTATCAAATAAAACCATTGTACATTGCCTGGCTGTGCCGGTGTGCTTTTATTTTAAGGCTGAGTGAATTTGTTGGTTCACATGGGCGGCCGGTGAGCGGAAAGGAGGAATCAGCCTCATCCCACCTTAACGTAAATTCCCTGGCTCTAATATATATATATATGGACCTGGAGGTGATCCCTCTTCAGGATGTATGGCCCTGCAAAGCCGGCTCCTGGTTTTTATTTATGGGGTGGGATCCAGGCTCCCGACACTTTTCATGGCGGTGGCACGGTCTGTACGTTCAGCCGGCTGCATTCTCCATCAAGCGGATTCTGTTTTAATGAATGGTGCAGGATTTTTTTCTGGGAAATGTAAAATATATATTTAAGGGAAATGCATTAGTAGACATCTATGATGTTTAGAAGGCGGCCAGATCACACTACTGCTCCATTCATGATGTGGCTGTACATCTGAAGGTACATACTTTAGTGCTGGTACTCTCCATACTTAAGTACATCTGAAGGTACATACTTTAGTGCTGTTACTCTCCATACTTAAGTACATCTGAAGGTACATACTTTAGTACTGGTACTCTCAATACTTAAGTACATCTGAAGGTACATACTTTAGTACTGGTACTCTCAATACTTAAGTACATCTGAAGGTACATACTTTAGTACTGTTACTCCAGTGGAGGTCTAAAGGGAGGAACTTCTACTGACACTGGAGGAGGAGGAGTACTGTACCTTGGGGATCTCTACTTTAACTCAGGTACATGGCTTGTCTACTTCATCTACCACTGCTTTTGGAGGCCTTTACCAAGAGTGATTTTGTTACCTTGACAACAAAATGGAAAACTACATAATACCAGCGTACTAAAGAGTGTACTGAAATAGTACACTGGCATTAGTACTTATCAGTAGCAGCATCACTAGCAGCCTCACTAGCAGCCTCACTAGCAGCTTCACTAGCAGCTTCACCAGCAGCCTCACTAGCAGCATCACTAGCCGCATCACTAGCAGCATCACTAGCAGCCTCACTAGCAGCATCACTAGCAGCATCACTAGCAGCCTCACTAGCAGCATCACTAGCAGCATCACTAGCAGCATCACTAGCAGCATCACTAGCAGCATCACTAGCAGCATCACTAGCAGCCTCACTAGCAGCCTCACTAGCAGCATCACTAGCAGCATCACTAGCCGCATCACTAGCAGCATCACTAGCAGCCTCACTAGCAGCATCACTAGCAGCATCATCGTTTTGTGGCTTTGGACGATGGAAGACCCTCTCCATCATTCAGCACCGCTAATGACTCTCTACTCCATCAGCAAATCAATCAAAAGCCTATATACGGTGTTACCCTATGGTCAAACGGCCTCTCCACCTGCGTAATCAACACGTCCCCCCTGCCACCGCACCCTCGCCGCTTGTCTTAAACGCTAGTTAATCACTCAAACAACGGCAGCTGAACCCCGTGTAATGAAGCTAGTGCGCTCTCTTATCAGCCGTGCTCGGAAGGAAATTGCATCAGCGTGTGCTACGTGCTAACGCTAGCTGACCAGGCCCCCGCGCCACATGAGTAATAGTGGGCCTGCCAGCTTTGGCAGCAGGATAAATAGCAAAGCATGCCGGCAGATAACATGTTAGCATGCTAATGCTAAGTGCACAAGGAACCTGTCCTGCTCCCTGAGGCGTTAACATTTATTAGGGTGTCAAGAGGTGGGGCCTTAGACCCCCCGCACTGAGGACCAAAATATCATCAAAATTATTATTATTAGTGTAGATAAATAGGGAAAAATGGAAAAGGATAGGCAAAATAGGGAAAAGGGAATACTGGGAAGCTTTCTAAAGAACTATATGTAACGTTATGTAGTACCGGTAAATTATGGTAAACCCAATTTTTATTCTGGGCCTATTTTACCTTACAGCATTCTGCATGTATCCTTCCACCATGAAGGCTAAAAGAGCCAAATCCTTCTTAAGCCCACTGGAAAATAATAAATCCACCAACATATCTATAACCATGGCATATCACCCCTTCCTGTGAGGTCACACAGAGGTGGACCTCTGGTTCCTATGACCTCCAATGTGAACAGTTCAAACATGGCAAAGCATCTTCAGTGACAAGTCCTGCTGTTGTCTTGGTGGGGACCACCGTGTGTGGAGTCCAGAAGGCCTGGTGTCACTCCACCTCCACCCCTACCGCACCATCTACAGGAACTGTGTGAGGATATTCAAGCTGCATGGGATGGATTATCACAGGACTCCATTAGGAACCTCTACAGCTCCATACCGAGACGTCTGGCATGTTGGGTTAGCAAACATGGCGGCCCAACTCCATACTGAGACAGACTTCTGTATGTGTAGCTCAGTAAATATTGATAATGTCAGTCTAAATGTATCATCAGTTATTGATCCTGGTAACCCATCGTTTACTCAGGATCCCTGACACACCGAGGGGGAGGAGCCTATCTTGTTCAAACAGCCAGAGCCGTAGTTCCAATAAGAATCTCCATGTTCATTAAAAACATGATGTAAAGCATCAGATATGGAAAACAAACACAACAACGAGAATACTGAGTGTTTTAATACATTCCTGCCATTGCGGTGCTCCGGAGAAACCGGAACGAGTGACCTGTCAACACTTACTGTCCATGGACAAGGTCAGATAGTAGAGGGCTGGGTTACTTCCACACCAGTTTCTAAACAGTGCCCTAAACGTCGGCCAACGATGAGCTGTTACTCTATTTCCATACCACGTATCCTTGAACTTCCAGTCCGAGTCTCAGGCTCTGTCACTTCTCATCTCTGCTCTTGTCCACAGGGTCTGGTTCTCCTCAGGCAGCTGGAGTTCATGCAGGAGTTGGAGGACATTGTCTGTGTATTCATTCCTCGGTCTGTCCGTTCCACTCAGTCTGATGGGCAGCAGGCTCGGGTGGGGGGGCTCGTACGCTGTTGGACAAAACACCTCGCTCAGCGTGAACCAGCACGCGTCCGGGTCCACCTGCATCAGATGCCGGAAAACACTGCAGGGAAATAACAGCAAGCAAGACCATGAGTATCACACCGCAGAGGACAGCTGCATGAACAGCACTGTGGAGAGACCGCCAGTGGTGGTGAATGGAACCAGACGTCTAAAGAGGCTAATGCCTCTAAAAGCTTCCTCACAGAAAGTTATTACATGGGCTCGTTGTGAATACACTGCCTGACGTCTGAGGTGTTAGGTTACCATAGATTTTAAGAGGGGGCCGGGGTGGGGGGGAGTGAAGTTGTTGGGTTTTGGCCTAAAACGTATTGTATTAAATCCAATATGGCGGAGGGATACATGGTGGTGGTTGTGTGGTAAAGTAGACCCCAAATGAAACTTACTGTTTTCAGGCTTTCCGCTGTTTTACCGTCATCAGCATCCCATACGAACACTCAGAGGACATGTGGACGTACACTGGTGGGTTTGATAGTCAACAATAGGGGTGTTCATAGGGGTGTTGTAGTCATGGTGACCCCTGGTTCTATTCGCCACCACTGCAAAGATACCCGAGTGTCCCCAGTCGAGCATTTCATATCAGCCTACACTGAATGGATCCTGATGACTGAATGATGCAGAAATATTGCAGTGGAATTCAATTTTAAAGGCAACTTATTAATTTTCCGAAAGATATTTTAGAGAAGGAGGTTAGATACAAGATCATCTACCCACAGAAGGAAGGCCAAAGGAAAATCAGGAGTTCCCAAAACTGGAGTTACAGAGCTACAAGGAAAACCAGACTCCTAACAACCACCTGGAAGACCTGTTGCCCCCATCAGATAAACAGCACTTATAGCTTTCATCTCTGAGAGGGAGGAGAACACCAAGCTCCACTCCGGCTCTTTCTGCCCATCCTTCTTCCACTGTGAGAAGACACTTCAATGCTACGGAGGTCTGAAAGGAGGTGTAGCTGTTCAGGAAGCTCCCCACTGACAAAACGAGAGTCCGGACCCATCAGAACAATGGACCGACCACCCCAGAGTCTAGACCCCAACAACACTGAATGTGTTGGGGTTATTCGGATGGTGAGAAGCAGCAAACCAGCTAAACCAACTTCTAAGACTGAACTTTGGAGGTGTGACACGTTACATTTCATATCAGCTTTATTTAGATTTAGGCTATACTAACGATCACCATGTCCTGATTTAGCCAGGGCTATCCGGTCAGTGTCGAGTTTCATATTGGGCTAGTTTGGGTCAACTTTGGATTGAACTTGGGTCAACTGCAAACTAGCTGACTCTAAAGTAGCTGCTCTGTCAGTCTGGGACACTCATCAGCCCTTCAGTCTCTCAGGTGTTTAATAAACCACTTTTGGCCCCAAATGAAAAGAATAATGTGATTTTAGTTTGTTAAAGGCCTGCTCCTCATAGCGAGGAAGACAAGGTGAAGCTGGATATTGAAACTAACTACACCCAAAGTGTTACCAAAGGGCCGTGGCTTTCACGTTTTGTTTTTTTTTACTTATTGTGAGAAAATTCTCATTTTCAAAACTACAAGGTGACTGTACATGTGATAATACATGCAATACCAAGACACAAAGACCAAACCGGCTGCTTCTCTTACTTAACGAAGCGACAGAGTGTTAATTAGGACTGTTTCTCCAGATGTAGTCTGAATTACAAGATCAGTGGTGATTCTCCATTGCAAATCCTTTAAGGCGGAGGACTGGGCTTAATCTCTTAATCCAGGACACTGCCCCATGGTGCTCCTAATTAGGATTATGTTGAGAGAATGGGCAGGACGGGTCTCGGTTAAACCTACAAACCTACTCTCATCAGGAAATGGGATCCGGTTATTTGAATATGTGGATGTGCACGGGTGCTTGGTTACCAGTATTCATATTCAGGTATGTGTTACCTGGTGACGTAAAGACTGAGAACATATACATTCTAACAACTGAGTGAAAGCAGCGTTGTGTTTGTGAATAAGCATATTCCACACTTTGCTCCTATGAAATGCGAGTACTGTACTGTCAGACGCATGTTCTGGTCGCGACTCACGTCGTTTCCTCACTAATACAGCTAAACAAGTTCAGGGTTTCTCAACCGGTGGGCTTAGGGTGGCCTGTGGGCCTGTACTCAGGTGGAGGCAATAGTCTGTAGTGGGCAGACCAATAGCAGCTCTTCGCCTCTAATGCCAGTAACAGATTAATCACTGGCTGATATCACTAAACATCATAAACCACCAACTGATATTGAGCACCGATAACAGATGATTAACTACTGGCCGATATCAAGTAGCGATTCCAGATCATTAACTTTCGTCCGATGTAGAGTAACGATTCCAGATCATTAACTATCGGCCGATATCGAGCACCGATACCAGATCATTAACTATCGTCCGATATAGAGTAACGATTCCAGATCATTAACTATCGGCCAATATCGAGCACCGATACCAGATCATTAACTATCGGCCAATATAGAGTTCCGATTCCAGATCATTAACTATCAGCTGATATCAGGTACTGATTCCAGATCATTAATTAACCAGATATCAGTTCCGATACCAGATCTATACCGCTGATATAACTATCGGCTGATATCCGATACCAGATCATTAACTATCGACCGATGTAGAGTACCGATACCAGATCATTAACTATCGACCGATGTAGAGTACCGATACCAGATCATTAACTATCGACCGATGTAGAGTACCGATACCAGATCATTAACTATCGACCGATGTAGAGTAACGATTCCAGATCATTAACTATCAGCTGATATCAGGTACTGATTCAAGATCATTAACTATCGTCCGATATAGAGTACCGATTCCAGATCATTAACTATCCCGACCGATGTTAGAAGTACCGATACCAGATCATAAACTATCGTACCGATAGTCAGATCATTAACTATCGTCCGATATAGAGTAACGATTCCAGATCATTAACTATATCGACCGATATCGAGTTCCGATTACCAGATCATTAACTATCGTCCGATATCGAGTTTCCGATCGAACAGATCATTAACTATCGTCCGATGTAGAGTACCGATACCAGATCATTAACTATCGACCGATATAGAGTAAACTTACCAGAGAGTAACTATCACACCCCGATATCGAGCACCGATACCAGATCATTAACTATCGGCCGATGTAGAGTACCGATACCAGATCATTAACTATTGGCCGATATCGAGCACCGATTCCAGATCATTAACTATCGGCTGATATAGAGTTCCGATTCCAGATCATTAACTATCGACCGATGTAGAGTACCGATACCAGATCATTAACTATCGTCCGATATAGAGTAACGATTCCAGATCATTAACTATCGGCCGATATCAGGTACTGATTCAAGATAATTAACTATCGGCCCGATATCAGACTGAGGTACCTGGGATTCCAGATCATTTAACTATCGAACCGATATCAGGTAACCGATACCAGATCGATACGATATATTCGAGATATAGAGTAACGATTCCAGATCATTAACTATCGACCGATATCGAGTTCCGATTTCAGATCATTAACTATCGTCCGATATAGAGTAACGATTTCAGATCATTAACTATCGTCCGATATCGAGTTCCGATTTCAGATCATTAACTATCGTCCGATATAGAGTAACGATTCCAGATCATTAACTATCGGCCGATATAGAGTAACGATTCCAGATCATTAACTATCGTCCGATATCGAGCACCGATACCAGATCATTAACTATCGGCCAATATAGAGTTCCGATTCCAGATCATTAACTATCAGCTGATATCAGGTACTGATTCCAGATCATTAACTATCGTCCAATATCAAGTTCCGATACCAGATCATTAACTATCGGCTGATATCGAGTTCCGATAACAGATCATTAACTATCGACCGATGTAGAGTACCGATACCAGATCATAAACTATCGACCAATGTAGAGTACCAATAGCAGATCATTAACTATCGGCCGATATCAGGTACCGATTCCAGATCATTAACTATCGTCCGATATAGAGTAACGATTCCAGATCATTAACTATCGACCGATATCGAGTTCCGATTTCAGATCATTAACTATCGTCCGATATAGAGTAACGATTCCAGATCATTAACTATCGTCCGATATCGAGTTCCGATTTCAGATCATTAACTATCGGCTGATATAGAGTAACGATTCCAGATCATTAACTATCGTCCGATATAGAGTAACGATTCCAGATCATTAACTATCGTCCGATATCGAGTTCCGATTTCAGATCATTAACTATCGTCCGATATAGAGTAACGATTCCAGATCATTAACTATCGTCCGATATAGAGTAACGATTCCAGATCATTAACTATCGTCCGATATAGAGTAACGATTCCAGATCATTAACTATCGGCCGATATCAGGTACCGATACCAGATCATTAACTATCGGCTGATATAGAGTTCCGATTCCAGATCATTAACTATCGGCTGATATCGAGTTCCGATTCCAGATCATTAACTATCAGCCGATATCGACCTGGACTCTCCTTTTCTCAGTAAAGAGCTTCCTGAACAGCTACGCATTCTTTCAGACCCCCACAGCGTTGAGGTGTCTTCTCACATTATCTGATGGGGGAAAGTGTTCTTGTCCTGGTGGCTCTACTAGGCCTTCCAGGTGGTTGTTAGGAGTCCCATTTTGTCTGCAGCTTCCCAGAAACGTCTTTTTAAAGGTGAGTAACCAGCATTTAACGGCTGCTTTGATCTGAACTGAACTAAAGAGATGGTCTCTGACTTTTCCTCGGTACCGAAGTTGGTATGTTTGTATACTGTTCATTTAAACACGGTGGACAGCTGAAAAGCAGAAACGGTTGAGGAGCTCGTCCCTATTAGGAAGGATGGAGGGATTTTCTTTGTTCTTCTCTCAGCAGCGTCTCTCTATACTCCACAGATATACAACTGCTCCTACACGACCGGCTCGTCTCAGACCGGAGCTTCATAATTAGTTACCTAGTGGAATCAGGTGTGCTGTAATGACTGAAAGCTTGCAGTGAATGTCTGAAAGCACGCAGCGCATGGGCCCCCCAGGACCGCAACTCAGAATCACTAGCGTAGGCAACTACAAGCTCCCCACAGCAACTCAGCTAGCTACATAATTAGCCTGGCAGCTCACCAAAGAGGGGAGGTGCACAGCAGCGCTTAGAGTTTGCTGATTTGGGAGAGCCACCGCAGAAAGCGGCACAGAGGAGACAACCAGACTGCCTATCCAGGTATAACACGTCTCACTACACGGTGAACATGCTCACATATGGACAACAACAGCAGGCTACTCCGATGTCCACTGTCCTTAAGACTGTCTGATATGAAAGGAGGTGTAGCTGTTGATATGATGGACACACTCAGTGTCTCACTGACCATACAGGACTCTCTGTAGTTCTACAGGTCCAGACTGTAGTCCATCTGTTTCTCTGTATACTGTATTACCCTGTTCTTCAATGGTCAGGACCCCCACAGGACCACCACAGAGCAGGTACTATGTGAGTGGTTGGTCATCCTCAGCACTGCAGTGACACTGACGTGGTGGTGGTGTGTTAGTGTGTGTGGTGCTGGTGTGAGTGGATCAGACACAGCAGTGCTGCTGGACACCTCATTGTCACTGCTGGACTGACAGTCGTCCACCAAGCAAAACTATCCGGACAACAGCGTCCTGTGGGTAGCGTCCTGTGG
>JAMWET010006214.1:155000-190000 GCA_024036415.1 Prochilodus magdalenae
CCCCCCCCCCCCCCCCCCCCACCCACCCCCACCCCACCCCCCCCCCCCCCCGCCGGGGTTCCGCCCCCCCCCCCCCCCCCCCCCTCTATGTAAAAATGTGTGGCCCTCTGGTGTAGGTGTTAATATGAAATTGGCCCTTGGTTAAAAGAAGTTGTGCACCCCTGCTCTAGGCAGTCCTGATATAGACCAAAGAGAGAGCACTAATACACTGCATATGAAATCTGGCCCTGCAGGTGTGCTGCTGACGTCAACACCAAATCTACCTGGGGCCCCAAGATCTTCAGGTATCCCAGGAAGGCGTTGAGCACAAAGAGCTTCCGAGCTTCGTCGCTTGTTCTCATTAGACGATGGCAGGCCAGCGGACGATGACACAAACCCATGCAACGTTTTCCCGAGGAGGACGTCTTTGAGATTCTTGACCTCCGCTTAGCTTTGGTTTCGTTTCTCGCTACTTCCCTCCAGGGATCGGCACTGTGCACCTTTCCTTAACTCTGAGTTCCTCATCATTGACTGCCCTGACCAGTGCCTCAAGAAGGGGACCAGTTCAGTCTGCTAGAGACTTGGGTAAGTGGGTAAGGAGGTAGGCTGAGAGGTTCACCAGCTCCAGTCTTACTCTCCAGTGTTGGTGCGCAGAGGTACAGGAGATAGCCTTCTGCAATGCCAAAGCCCGTCTCTTGGAAGTGGCCTTGCACCAGGAAGTCCGCCCTATAGGCTGATATATATGGTGACAGTTTGGAACAACACCACTGCAGTCTTTGGTGACGGTGACGTGGTGTTGAGGACAGTCGTGGTAACGGTCTGTGTGCATGTAGTCCTGCGTGGTGCAGCCGTCTGCCAATGGTGCTGCACTAACAGGAGGACTCATGGAGGACTGAATGCTGAATGTCTGCTATCGTGGCTGTCGGCTCAGTCAGGTACAGAGATGAGACCCGCCTTTGCTGACGTCACATGTGCGGCTGAGTGTGAAACTTGAATCATAGGCATGTCCCATAATGTCAAACCTACCCACCAAGCATCATTCCTGTCGGCTGATTCCTTCTAGGTGCGGCCATTCGTGCACATCCCCAGTAAAGAGATTCCTAAAATCCCTATGTAGAAAGTCAAACCTGCATCGCTGGGGTCTTCCTCATCAGCTCCGATCCCCTCAGCGAGCTCCTTCTGCTTTTTGTAGTCCAGGAGAAACTGCCGCAGGTCCAGTGGCTCGGGATTCTGCCTGTGTGGGACTGTGGGAGGCTTTCCGTGATCTTCAGCACTGGAAGGAAACCACCTCACTACGAAGAAAGATGGGACGTTAATTACCAATACTGTCCACAAGGGGGCGAAGTTTTACGTCAGAAGGAGTCAGTATCACTTACCCAGTGCCTTCATGAGGGACTGCAGCACTGCACAAAATTGCAGTGATCTCTGATTGTAGCTCAGATCCAGCGCAGTTAACACGTCCTGCACGACATCGACCACCAGGGGGAGCAGAGTTCCGTCCGAATGGGCAAACATGACGCCAAGGACCCGTGGAGCATGAGGGTGAAGGCTGGGTCTGCCCAGGTTAAGCGACACATCGTTTAGCAGGTAGTCCGCATTGCTGATGACCAAATCCTTGGGTGAGCCGTAATCGCAGGCCACACACAGGTTGTGCATGGCGCCGAGAGCCGACTGGCTGACCAGGAGAGACTCGTCTCCGGCCTTCTCCAGAACCGGGTACAGTGATGTCATCAGAAGCAGACGGAAGTCAGTGCCCAGAGCCAAAGCAAAGGAGCCAATGCCCTCCAGCTGGATGCATAGCTGCCAGATGTTGCTGTTCAGCTGGTGGAGTGTTGGAGATCTAGGACCAGCGTTGGAGGCTGGAACCAGATGCCGGCTGTTTCCCTCATGTCCACTCATGAGAGCAGAGATCGGAGACCGAGGTTCTTCCTGTTGCTCAGCATCCGAGTGCTCCACTGCGGTGGGAAGGTGCCAATTATTCAAACTGACGTATTCCTCAACGATGGACACGATGGCCGATTTCAGATCCTCATCGTTTGTTTGGGGATCAGTATGGTCTGCTCTAGAATGTTCCATGTTCATGCCAACGCCGGCTGCCCCTGAGATAACCTCATTGAGAACCAGGGCTGCTTGTTTACGGTACGCCGAGGACTCCTTGTAGAGATCCAGAAAGTGGTCTACGAGTAAGTAGAGGTTTCCAAAACGACCTAGCATCCGGCAAATCTGCTTCAACGCCGAGAAGATCTTGTCATCTGTAAAGTAAAGGAAGTACTTCCTCTGAAACTGCGCCTGCTGAGCCTCAGGTCCCAGGTCCACCATGGGTGCAAAACTCTTCTCTTCTACAATCCTCACATCCGAGACGTCCAACTCCAGCACCTGCATTAACGCTCTGGAGATGCGCTGCAGGTGTGCTGCTGACGTCAGCACCAAATCTACCTGGGGCCCCAAGATCTTCAGGTATCCCAAGAAGACGTTGAGCACAAAGAGCTTGCGAGCATCGTCGGTTGTCCTCATAAGCCGAGGCAGCGACGATGCCAACCCGTGCAAGTTTTCCGAGAGGACGTCTTTGAGATCTTGACCTCCGTTAGCTTGGTTTCGTCTCGCTACTTCCTCCAGGACTGCACTGCACCTTTCCTTAACTCTAAGTTCCTCATCATTGACTGCCCCGACCAGTGCCTCAAGAAGGGGACCAGTGCAGTCTGCTAGAGACTTACTGCAGTGGGTAAGGAGGTAGTCTGAGAGGTTCACCAGCTCCAGTCTTACTCTCCAGTGTTGGTGCGCAGAGGTACAGGAGATAACCTTCTGCAATGCCAAGGCCAGTCTCTTGGAAGTGGCCTTGCACCAGGAAGGAGTCCGTTTCACTACCAGTTTTCCAACGCTTCCTAGTTCAGGTGTGTCTACACTGTCTTTGCTAGCAGTCTGAAGCTGGTCATCATCCAGGACAAGTCCCACCGAGGTGTACCAAACCCGCATGGCTTTCACCGTAACCGCATGCCCTTGTCTTACATCTCCACCAATCACCTGACTCAGGGCGCGTGTGATTCCTGGTAAGAACGTGGCTAGAGCCCTACCAAGCGTGCACTTCTCATTCCCTTTTGGTTCCGTGTGAGTCCTTGAACAGTTGCACTGTAAGAACAGAGACAGGAGGCACTTCAGAGCTGCTGTCTGCACCTCTCTGGCCTTCTCTTGCTCCGCCAGAGCCAAGAACAAGGACACAGCGGCTCCAAGTCCAGGCAGCATCGTCGGCTCATAAAGCCTGAACACAACATCCCCATATGCGGAATGCAAGAGGGCGTCCAGACACCGCAGCACCGCCAACTTCAGCTCCTCTGACGCCGGTGCTGGCTTTCCAGGGTCCGTAGGAGAGCACAGGCAAAGGCACAACTCGGAAAAGAGATCGCGTAGAGATTCCCAGCTATGAATACAGGTGTTCTCCAGAACGTAGGCCAAGGCCTCCATGGTTGCCTGCACGAGAGCCTCCCGCTTGGGCCCAGGGGTCTTGAGGACAAAGCGGAGGGGAAACAGTACATAGTCCTGAAGCAGCTGGAGGGTGCCATCACTAACAGCACGCAGGTGGCCACTCAGAGCCTCTATGTTGGACAGGGTGGGCTCTTTGGTCAGGAGCACGCAGGAGGGCCGCAGGTAAGCGAACGCGATCTTCGGGTCGGCGATCTGATGATCAGCCATTTTCCATGAGTGGCCTGTTACAAACAATGGACCAACAGTCAATCAGCAACAACAAAAGAAACTCATGGTCTTGTAGTTTAGCTGATGTAGGCCGAGTGAACAGGTGCATGTATATGAGCACATAACTGGACGTTTCTGCATCTTCGCTTTCACACTGTCTTCAATTGGCAGCTGGCTGGCGGCAGCAGCAGGTTGGTTTGTGGCCATACACTATTTCAGTGTGTAGTACTAGTGTGTAGTACTAGTATGGAGTACTGGTGTGTAGTATTGATGTATAGTACTACTGTGTAAACATGAGTACTCTGTAGTACTAGTGTGTAGTACTCATGTGTAGTACTACTGTGTAGTATCAGTATGTAGTACTACTGTGTAGTATTTGTGAGCAGTATTAGTATGCAATACCGGTGTGCGGTACTAGTGTGTAGTACTCATGTTTAGTATTAGTGTGAAGTTCTCATGTGTAGTATCAGTGTGTAGTACTACTGTGTAGTATCAGTGTGTAGTACTAGTGTGTAGTATCAGTGTGTAGTACTAGTGTGTAATACTCATGTTTAGTATTAGTGTGCAGTACTCATGTGTAGTATCAGTGTGTAGGACTAGTGTGTAGTATCAGTGTGTAGTATTTGTGTGTAGTACTAGTGTGTTGTACTCATGTTTAGTATTAGTGTGCAGTACTCATGTGTAGTATCAGTGTGTAGTATCCCTGTGTAGTATCAGTGTGTAGTACTACTGTGTAGTATTTGTGAGCAGTATTAGTATGCAATACCGGTCTGTGGTACTAGTGTGTAGTACTCATGTGTAGTATCAGCGTGTAGTACTACTGTGTACTATCAGTATGTAGTACTACTGTGTAGTATTTGTGAGCAGTATTAGTATGCAGTACCGGTGTGCGGCACTAGTGTGTTGTACTCATGTTTAGTAATAGTGTGCAGTACTCATGTGTAGTATCAGTGTGTAGTATCAGTGTGTAGTACTAGTGTGTTGTACTCATGTTTAGTATTAGTGTGCAGTACTCATGTGTAGTACTCATGTGTAGTATCAGTGTGTAGTATTTGTGTGCAGTACTCATGTTTAGTATTAGTGTGCAGTACTCATGTTTAGTATTAGTGTGCAGTACTCATGTGTAGTAAAGTGTGTAGTAATACTTTGTAGTATTTGTGTGTGGTACTAGTGTGTAGTATTGGTGTTTAGTAGCAATGTTCTACCTATTGATTCCACCCATTGACCGGTCCCACCTAGCATGCTTAGTTATATCAATAGCACAGTGTAGTGTGTTTTTTCTTTTCCACCTTAATTATATATATATATACAAGATGGTTTATGGATTGATCAGCTGGTATTGATCATTTCTGTTACAATCTGAAGTGCAGGGACGAATTAGAGCGTAAACCATCCAAACCGGAAGTCTGGAGAGGTGTATAAGAGCTTGTATTAAAAATCTCCTGTTTATACACACTAACGTCCACTAGCATGCTGAACTGTGCTGAGGCTGTGTTTGTTAAACTATCCGTATGAGGACCCCGCCAGGTCGCGCGGGCCAGTATTACTGTATATAAATATGAGATAACACTAAAAACATCACAGGCTGTAATTTACCTTCAGTCCAGCATGTCTACCACTGCGCGGTCAGTCTTATATTTAGTTACTCTGTAGTAAAACTGCTCCGTTTCCTCGTGTGTACGAATCACCCATCATGGAGCGCCCGGGTTCAGGGCGACGTCACTATTACGCGACCGCGGCGCGCTCCAATCTGCGCAAGAGCGTCCTAACTAGTGCGTGTAACTCCGGGCGCCATTGCTCTAAACTCTGTAGCCGAAAGCTTCCGTTCAGCATCACCAGGACAGACGAAACACTTCCTGTCTGGAGTTCTAGAGTAGTGTATGTAGTGACGGAGGCCATGTTAGATCTCCTGCGTGGTCCGTTACACATCTTATCTAAATGACTACCATGTGTAAAGGCATGTGTGAACTCTCTGTTTAAAGGAACAGTGTGTAAGATTTATGGGGGTCTATTATAAAAAATGAAATATAATATACAACACTATGTTTTCATTAGTGTACACTTTCGTTAGGGTATACTTTCGGTAGTGTATACTTTTGTTAGTGTATACTTTCGTTAATGTATACTTTTCTTAGCTCAGAATAAACTCTTCGTATCTACATAGGAGGGTGTCTTCCTTTAACAGAGGCTGCCACCACCATGTTTCACCAGCTTCTTGTTAAAATCTTCCCGTTCCACCTTAAAAAGGTGCAGCAGATATCATAACACATCAGGCGCCAGAATGTAACTGCAGCACCATTTTAGGTGGAATGGAAAAACACACTACACTGTACTATTGATATAAGTAAGCATGCTGGAACCGGTCGATGGGTGGAATCAATAAGTAGAACACCGGTGCTGGATAGACAGTTTAGTAGGAGAACCTACATTTGGACAAATGGAGGATCAAACTTAAAAAACAAAAAGTCAGAACACAGGACAGACAGAAAAGCTGAAGCCCACTGTAGGCTCCAGAGAGGGGAAAGGTTGCAATACACCACCTCACCACTAGAGGTTACACACTGCTCCTTTAACTGACAGAATCACACACCAAACTGTATTCAGACTACAGCGAGCGTAACCTTACTGAGTTCTGCAGTTTATGTAAGTTTACTGAATCCTGCTCTCTGATTGGCTGCCAGTTTCCTGTGTACGCCCCTGTCCCCTCCACCACCCACACTCCATCATGTATGCAACCAAACACACAGCACAAACACAACCAGTTTATTCACTATCCAAAACCACCAGTGAATTTACACCTGTCCTCTGGGTGTTTATATGTGACATCATTAATCAGTTTCCTTTGGGGACTACTTTGCCTTAGAGCTCCTGCATGTATCCCTTTGCCATGAATAGATTAAACCATATATATATAGATTATGTTTTAAATGACTCATATTCATATTCATGTCAATTTACAAAGGTAATATTTTTCTGTGACTGAGTTTTACATGGAAGACTTCTGGTTCCATTCACCACCACTGTGGACAGTTCTGACTCAGTACGTTTCTCAAGAACGTATCGTTTCACACCCAACCGGTCTGTATGATTTATGATTTAATCTCAATGATTGAATCATTCGGAAATGTTGGAGAAGTCGGTAGATTTGCCCTTTAAGTGACCTAGTTAGTGCGCATGTGCGCGGATTGGAGCGCGCCCGCGGGTCGCTGCTCAGCAGGGCGCCGGACGCCGTTCTCGCGCGACGGAGGCTGAGTGTTTGTTTACTGCTAAGCCGCTCGTTCAGCAGAAAGTTGTGGACTAACATGCGGATTCCTGCGGAATAACCAGCGGAGGGACAGACGCTGGTCACCGTTCCTGTAGGAGAACAGTCCACAGTGTGTTCACAGCGACTTCACTGGACGTTTCGGACTAATCCCGGGCCGTACAAAGACTTTGCACACCACCTGGGCTATTAGCGCTAGCTTAGCTTAGCTTAGCATAGCTCATCTTGGGCAGCCCTAATCCTCACTTATCTTATCATAGCTTAGCATAGCCTGACTGCTGGGACTGGTCACCGCTTTAAAGGTCAGTTGCTTTAAACCCGTGCAGGCTTCTCTCTCTGGGCTTTGTGTTGGGAATGAGCCGCTGTGTGTGTGAGCAGAGAAGCTAACCAGGCTACTGCTAAGAGCTCAAAGGGGAAGTCCACCAGAATTCCAGAGTGTCTGAGAGGATCAGTCCGTGAGGTGTAGGCAGAGTCACTCTGAGTGGCTTGCTGTTAAACTCTTCCCTGTAGAGAAACTAACAGAGCAACAGTGGTGATGATGGGAACCAGACGTCTGGAGAGTTCAGTACTTCTCAGAGGTCCACTATAGGAATCTAGAACATGAACACGCTGGCCAGCATGTTCCACTGATGCCTAGAACTCTGTTTTGTGGAAGTTTGGAGAGAATTGTTTTTCTGAAGGTGGCGGAGAGATACATGGAGGTTGTTGTGAGGCAAAATAGTCCTCAAAGAAAATGTGTCGGAATAGAGTACATCCATGTGTATACCTCAGTCGGAATAGAGTACGTCCATGTGTACACCTCAGTCGGAATAGAGTACATCCATGTGTACGCCTCAGTCGGAATAGAGTACGTCCATGTGTACGCCTCAGTCGGAATAGAGTACATCCATGTGTACACCTCAGTCGGAATAGAGTACATCCATGTGTACGCCTCAGTCGGAATAGAGTACATCCATGTGTATACCTCAGTCGGAATAGAGTACGTCCATGTGTACGCCTCAGTCGGAATAGAGTACATCCATGTGTATACCTCAGTCGGAATAGAGTACATCCATGTGTATACCTCAGTCGGAATAGAGTACATCCATGTGTACACCTCAGTCGGAATAGAGTACATCCATGTGTATACCTCAGTCGGAATAGAGTACGTCCATGTGTACGCCTCAGTCAGAATAGAGTACATCCATGTGTACACCTCAGTCGGAATAGAGTACACCTCAGTCGGAATAGAGTACATCCATGTATACGCCTCAGTCGGAATAGAGTACATCCATGTGTATACCTCAGTCGGAATAGAGTACGTCCATGTGTACACCTCAGTCGGAATAGAGTACATCCATGTGTATACCTCAGTCGGAATAGAGTACATCCATGTGTACGCCTCAGTCGGAATAGAGTACATCCATGTGTATACCTCAGTCGGAATAGAGTACATCCATGTGTACACCTCAGTCGGAATAGAGTACATCCATGTGTATACCTCAGTCGGAATAGAGTACACCTCAGTCGGAATAGAGTACATCCATGTGTACGCCTCAGTCGGAATAGAGTACACCTCAGTCGGAATAGAGTACATCCATGTGTACGCCTCAGTCGGAATAGAGTACATCCATGTGTATACCTCAGTCGGAATAGAGTACGTCCATGTGTACACCTCAGTCGGAATAGAGTACACCTCAGTCGGAATAGAGTACGTCCATGTGGACGCCTCAGTCGGAATAGAGTACACCTCAGTCGGAATAGAGTACGTCCATGTGTACGCCTCAGTCGGAATAGAGTACATCCATGTGTATACCTCAGTCGGAATAGAGTACGTCCATGTGTACACCTCAGTCGGAATAGAGTACACCTCAGTCGGAATAGAGTACATCCATGTGTACGCCTCAGTCGGAATAGAGTACATCCATGTGTATACCTCAGTCGGAATAGAGTACGTCCATGTGTACACCTCAGTCGGAATAGAGTACACCTCAGTCGGAATAGAGTACGTCCATGTGGACGCCTCAGTCGGAATAGAGTACACCTCAGTCGGAATAGAGTACGTCCATGTGTACACCTCAGTCGGAATAGAGTACACCTCAGTCGGAATAGAGTACGTCCATGTGGACGCCTCAGCCGGAATAGAGTACGTCCATGTGTATACCTCAGTCGGAATAGAGTACATCCATGTGTACGCCTCAGTCGGAATAGAGTACGTCCATGTGTACACCTCAGTCGGAATAGAGTACACCTCAGTCGGAATAGAGTACGTCCATGTGTACGCCTCAGTCGGAATAGAGTACATCCATGTGTACGCCTCAGTCGGAATAGAGTACGTCCATGTGTACGCCTCAGTCGGAATAGAGTACATCCATGTGTACGCCTCAGTCGGAATAGAGTACGTCCATGTGTACGCCTCAGTCGGAATAGATATGAATACGGTCGGAATACAGGATGTCCAGTTGTACCCCTCAGTCGGAATACGTTCATGTGTCTACTTCAGTCTGAATCCAGCGATGTATACCATTTAGTCGTCGAAGTGAACACCTCCGAATAATCTGTAGAATAGAAAACGAATCCTCATCAAACACCTGCACCTGATAACATTCCCAGTTGGAAAGTACAGGTTTGTGTTGTAACAGGCGTTTATAACGTTGTCATAGTAACATCTAAGAACACATTAACGGTTCTCTACTCGGGCGTGTAGTTCTGGATCTGATTACTCGTAGGCTGCGTCGTAACTGAAGGCAGCGGTCGAAATCAGGGTCTTAGAAGACAGCACTGTCCACCATGTCAAATCAGGTGATATCTGCTCTGTTGTCCTAGCCACATAGGCTCCGACACAGGGGATCATGGGATATGTGAGACCATGAAGGATGCTCCTCCTCAGATGATCTGATCAGTACGTGGGAAGTCCTGGTGCACTTTGTGCCATTGATTGGTGGGGGGGACTGTGTCATAATCCATTTTCCTTCATTGCTGCTTGCAGTACCAGCTCGTAACCCTGTATGAACTCGCATGAAGACGCTCAGTCATCTCCATTAGTTATAGCCAAGGATTTGACTTCCGCGAAGGCCGAACCAACGACCGCTCCACTGCTGGTGGTATTGTCATTAACTGGTGGTTGACTTGTGTCTCTCTTCTGACATGTGTTGTGCTGTCCCGTTCCAGCAGCTCTCAGACTGCGAGATGTGTTGACCTTGCCCGAGAGGAAATCGAGAAGAAGAGCCAGAAGCCACTCGAGACGTTTGTGTGAATCTGCGATCATGTCTTCGTTTTCCGAGTCCGCCCTGGAGAAGAAGCTGTCCGAGCTCAGTAACTCTCAGCAGAGCGTGCAGACTCTCTCTCTGTGGATCATTCACCACCGCAAACACTCAGGCTCCATCGTAAGGGTTTGGCACAGAGAGCTGAAGAAAGGTAGGTTCGGGTCCAGAGGTGGTTGGATTGGACCTTACACAGTCCTCAGTCACCGTTTCTTTATTTAGTGCTGTATACTGGGAATAGCAAAGCAGTAAAACAGCTGTTGATGACTTATTAAAGTACATACTGGGTACATTCAGATGTGCTCATTTAAGTACACTAAAGCACTACTGAGTAGTGACCACCTCAGTGTATCTACACTCACTGTCCATCTAATCAGCTCCACTGACCATACAGGACACTCTGTAGTTGTACAGGTACAGACTGTAGTCCATCTGTTTCTCTGTATGCTGTATTACCCTGTTCTTCCATGGTCAGGACCCCCACAGGACCACCACAGAGCAGGTATTATGTGGGTGGTGGATCATTCTCAGCACTGCAGTGACACTGACGTGGTGGTGGTGTGTTAGTGTGTGTGGTGCTGGTGTGAGTGGATCAGACACAGCAGTGCTGCTGCAGTGTCTAGACACTGTGTCCACTCACTGTCCACTCTATTAGACACTCCTACCTTGCTGCTCCACCTTGTAGATGGACAGTCGGAGATGATGGCTCACCACAGTGCAGTGCTGGCTGGATAGTTTTAAGTGATGAATGATTCTCAGTCCAGCGTTGACACAGTGACACTGCTGTGTCTGGTCCACTCACACCAACACAACACACACTAGCACACCACCACCTTATGGTGAATAATTGTAGAGCTACAATGGGCACCTGTATGGGTAGTGGAGCCGATGCAATGAATAAAGAGTATATGAACATGGAGGTGGTCATAATGCTATATATGTATATAAGATAGGTAGAAGAACTGTCTATCTATATAGAACCATATGCACTCAGAATAACCCGATTGTAAGGTTCTCTGCATGATCAAAGCGTTCTTCACAATACTGGTTTTGAGAAGGTTCTGTTTTGGACCAAACATGGACACCAATAGAAACAAATAGAACTTTAGTTGTTGCTGTATAGACCCATGCTACAGCACATCTCTCTGGATCAGTTAAAATTATATACCATAATGTAGTATGTGCTCCGTTTATTTCAACATTGCCGTTTGATTTACAGCTGGCTTTAAAGTTTAGTCGCTACTTAGGAGGTCCAGGTGCACTTGTGTGTCTTCAGGTGTCTTCAGAGGACATTGAGGGTGACCCTTATTTACGGTAGAGCCGGGCACTGAGTAAAACGAAGGAGCTGAAACCGTAAATATGCATCTATAATTAAAAGTATAGCAAAGAATTTGAGATGTTTACATTTAGCTGATGCTCTTATCCAGAGCGACTTACAAGGTTATTGGCTATACAGGTAGGCCAGTGCAGTGTTAGTCTTGCCCAAGGACTCTTATTAGTGTAGCTCAGTATTTGGTACCTAGACTGGGATTCGAACCCCCATCTCCCACATGGGGCTCTCTGGTGGGTAGCAGTGTTAACCGCTGAGCCACACCAACCACAGGCTGTGAGCTCAAAGCTTTTCTAAGATTGTTAATCATTTCCTTGTGTCTGTTTTTCAGCCAAAACCAGCCGGAAACTGACCTTCCTTTACCTCGCCAACGATGTGATACAGAACAGCAAGAAGAAGGGTCCTGAGTTCACGCGAGATTTTGAGGGAGTCCTCGTTGATGCTTGTTCACACGTAGCAAGGTGAGCAGCCCACTGCGTTCAGAAATCCGTTTCCTCTCTCGCCTCATCACCCGTTTCATCACTTTCTTTCTCGGCTCACTGATTCACCCGGTTACTCTCTGGATTTGTGTTTCTTGGAAATCTCACCAGATGTAGGGGAGGTGTCTGAGCCACACTGGTTCTGTCATTCAGGCCAAAATAATCAATCGTATGTCTTTACAGTCGATGTGGGGAAAATTTTAACGGTGTGAACCGAAATGACAGAAGTCATAGCCCACCTTGGTGTCAGTTAGGGTTACTGTTATTAACGTTACAGTGCAGATCAGGCCCGTCACCCTGGTGCTGGAGGTGATCAAGACCATTCCGATTTCGTATTTTATTATGCTGCAGGGAATGTCTTTGATAGGAACAGACAGTTTAGCTGACATTAAAATAGGCTAACCAGGGTTCCCGCTGGTCATGGAATTTCTGGAATATCATAAGATTTTAGGGGGTTTGGTCACGCTTTGGGCCATGCCTTGAAATATGAGGGAAATTTGTTTGTGTCATCCTTGAGGTTACTGTTAGAAGTGTTTCCCATACTGTTTTTTTTCCCAATTTTCCCACTCTCATTTTTCCCATTCCTGCTCCCATTCCAACTCCGTTTAAGGTATGCAGCCTCCTGTACCTGCTGACCAGTCCAAACATGCCAGGAACCTGTTTCAGTAATATTGGTGCACAGTATACTATAGTACCACATAGTGAAAAGGGAGTTCAGTATTTCAGTCAGTGTAAGTCTGGCCAAAGTCAGGGAAGTCGACTTTTAACTTGGAGTGGGATCCCTGGCTAACCATAAACCACTGTTATGCACAGGCAGCTTGTCTGCATGTGTCGGTGTGCTACTGCTGACTCACCAGCACTTATCTTCCAGGCTGATAAGGCCTGATGCACATGGCTCCATAAACATTAACATACCGGTTAAGTTAGTATACAGTGGTGAGCAATCTAGGAGCAAGTTGTCTAAATGCGTCTCTAGGCCATGTCCTCTGCTCGCACACTTAGTGATATTGACTAAACCCAGCACAACAAACCTGCCAATCCAGACCATCTCAGGTCTTCAGGCCAGAATAATGAATCTTATTATTAAAATCTTAGTATTAAATCAACATTAGGGAAACGCTGAGCGGTGTGAACACAAATGTTGAAATGTCTTAACCCCTCTTAAGGCAAGTTAAGGTTGTCATCATTACGGTGCAGGTCAGGCCTGTCAGAAGTATTTCATAGCCATATAACCCTTGGCGTTTTGAGATGATTGTGACTTTTAATATTTCATAATTCAATTAAATTCAATTCAGCTTTAATGGTGTAATGAATAGTGTAGAGATACAGGCTGTATTCAAAATGGTATACTACATACTAAATCTACCCAAATGTAGTATGTAGTACAGATGAGAGGTACAATTTATCTTTATTGATCCCAAGGATCAGTTTTAGAGTGAAATAGCTGAGGGGAGCTAACAGCTAGGCTAAACGTATTTCAGGTGAACTGAGCAGCGTTAGCAGCAGCTAACTCTAAACAGTGTATACAGTAATAACAGCTCTGAGGTAAATGTGGGTGTAGTGATTGTAGTGGGGCATGGTTTTATCATAATGAGCCTCAGAAACTTAAAATATACAGGTCTGAAGATTAATAGAAGATGAACTCGCTTTAGAGGATCAGTTTTAGAGTGAAATAGCTGAGGGGAGCTAACAGCTAGGCTAACCGTATCTCAGGTGAACTGAGCAGCGTTAGCCGCAGCTAGCTCTAAACAGTGAATACAGTAATAACAGCTCTGAGGTAAATATGGGTGTAGTGATTGTAGTGGGGCATGGTTTTATCATAATGAGCCTCAGAAAGTTAAAATATACAGGTCTGAAGATTAATAAAAGATGAACTCGCTTTAGAGGATCAGTTTTAGAGTGAAATAGCTGAGGGGAGCTAACAGCTAGGCTAACCGTATCTCAGGTGAACTGAGCAGCGTTAGCAGCAGCTAGCTCTAAACAGTGGATACAGTAATAACAGCTCTGAGGTAAATGTGAGGTAACTGGTCATGTGACTGTATTAGTATACCACACTGTAGGTCAGAGCATGTTACTGTACTGTATGCCACACACAGGGGGCGTACACAGTGTGCAGTATAGCAGTGTGCCATTTCAAATACAGCCCTGATGTTTATATTGGAGTAAAATGAAGTTAATTGTCATGTGGTATTGCTGTGGATTGAAGTATTCCAATCTAGTCTTTATCTGTTCTGCCAGACAGTCTGCCAACTTCAGAAACACTCGAAACGGGCTGTATTTAAATCTAGCAGTCACGTTCTTTCACATAGTACTGTTAAAGATCCACTGACTTTGTCTATGTATGTAGAGAGACGGATGACAGCTGTAAGAAGCACATGGAGAGGCTGCTGAACATCTGGCAGGAGCGTAATCTGTACCGCGCCGACTTCATCCAGCAGCTCAAACTGGCCATCGAAGACTCCAACAGCCCGAGACAAAGAAATACAGGTAGGTGTTACTGTCCACTGCCACATAGTGTTTATATGAGTTTTTAGAGTTATTCTATCTATCTGTCTATCTATCTATCTATCTATCTATCTATCTATCTGTCTATCTGTCTATCTATCTGTACTATCTATCTATCTCATCTATCTGTACTATTTATATATTGATCTTTTTACAGCTCAAGCTTTACATAAAGACAAACATGGAAGGAAAAGAAATCGAAGGAGTCCATGTATAGACGTAGGTAAGATAAGTCCAGGTCCAAGCCCCCTTGGAGTAAGACGGGGGAGAAAGTGGCAAGGAAAAGCTACTGTAGAAGAAGAGGCTTAAGAGGGGAACCCATCCCTCTCGGGTTTATAGTTGGCGGTTACGAGATTGTATGACAAGACACACTAAAACAGCTTGGAGCATCATTTAGAAACATTCTGATTAATTCATCAGGACACAGATGAGACACCAGGCTTTCTCTTCAGTGGTGCCCTGCTCAAGAGATCGTCTCAGGCGAATCAGCGTTCATATCCAGGCCCTGTAAACTCTACTGTAAGGCTAGCTATCTTCTCCGGGCGATCGCACTTAAAACAGTTAGCAAGAAACACCCTGTAAAACACACACTGTGTTAAAGAGATCCGCCAAAGTTTTTCATTTTCCAGTGGTCGCTAATGTTAGCTAGATTAGCTAGGTAGCTAAGTAGCGTTAAAATAGAAAACCAACAAAGTGTAATGTAACCCGGATCTGTAAGTCTTTATTAACATGCTAGTGTTTTTCTTTGCGTCTTGTAGCAGATGAGAAGAAGAGCTTGAAAAGAAGCTTCCAGAAGGTACAAGAAGAAGAGGAGGAAGATGACGACGACGACGATTACAGGGCACACTATTCCCCCCGCGAGACAGACGCAACCGGCCCGCAGCTGGTACGGACGCGGTCTGAATTCTTTGCTCTGGATGGTCAGAAAGGAAGAATGACTGTAAATTGATTTTCTTTTCTTTTTTTTCTTTTTTTTTTTTTGTTCTTTTTTTTTTTTTTTTTTTACTATTTTGGTTTAAATCTGCAAAATGCAGGATTTCAATCTTTACAGAACCGTGTGCAGCTTTGTAAGAGTGTCTTCTGCGTTCTGTCTTTCTTTGGCCAGACGGAGGACCTGGTGAAGGCCCTGCAGGATCTGGAGAATGCTGCGTCTGGAGATGCTGCCGTCCGCCAGAAAATCGCTTCCCTCCCTCAGGAAGTGCAGGACGTCTCCCTGCTAGAGAAGATCACAGGTGAAGCTCGCTGAGGACTCCTAAACCGGGGCTTAAACGGGTCGGGCAGGACTGCTAGTGCCGTCAGCCAAACACGCACCACACATTTGAATTAGTTTGAATGGTTTTCCAGGTTGTTGCTTTGAATGTAAATATTGTAGATGCAAATTGGAATATGATTGCAGGTGTGTGGAGATGATTACAGATGTTTCGATGATCCCATATTTGGGATCAACACTACAGGCCAAGAAGTTTTCAGTCCAGATTACCAGTCTAACTGGTGGAGTTCCCCTTGCCCTGAAATGTTTGTCTCTCTGCTGCAGATAAGGAAGCGGCAGACAAACTCTCGAAGACTGTGGACGAGGCATGCCTGCTACTGGCTGAGTATAACGGGCGGCTGGCGGCGGAGCTGGAGGACCGCAGGCAGCTGGCCCGCATGCTAACAGAGTATATCCGTAGCCAGAAAGAGGCGCTCAGCGAGAGAGAGAAAAAACTTGAGGTACCCCGTCTCGATTTCTCTCCCTGATACAAAACTGTTCATTTATTCATTCTTTTATTCTTACATTTCTTTACACTTTCATCGATTCAGGTTTTTGATACCACTCAGTGCTGATGCTGCTGTTGAGCAACAACAGGGTGTGGTATTAGTGATGTGGCAAAAATCACAAAGCCAGATATACAGTGGTAGTAAGTTCAGGCTCCTGCAGATGGCGCTGCACAAGGGTGATGGAGTTATAAGTGCCTGTGGGGTGTGAGTGACGGGATCCATAGCTTGAGAAGAGGTGCTACAGTGCAGGGAATGTCTCGCTCCATGTATGGTAAATGGCTCCAGAGCAGATGTTAATGATTGGCTATAAAGAGTGACTGCCATAGTGTAAAGGAAGTAGCTGAATCTGCAGGTGTATAGAAGCGTGCGGTGATACGGGTCTACCAGCAGTGGCTAAAATCCCAGTCTACTGGGAATTCTCCTCGGAATTGTGCCAGGGAATGCATCCACCAATGCATGGCCCAACTGTTTATGATGTTAGTGTCTGAATATTGATGTGGCTACATCCAGAACCTTGTCCAGTCGGGTGCCAAATCCAGTCACAGCTGTTATTGGTGCTGGTGGAGGTGTTGGACACTATTAAAGGAGGTGCAGCCACAGGAGGCACTTTAAGTTCTGTGTTAGTTCCTTTTCCCAGAGCATTGGGACCTTTAAAGCATTGGACTTGCCAGTCATGGGGTTTATATCGGAATCACCCAGCCCAGCATCATCAGCAGTAGCTCTGTCGGCATTGACTTTAAATAACCTTTATTTATTTATTTATGTTTCTGAGAAAAGACTAAGAATGGTCCTGTGCTCTTTACAGGAGTACAAACAGAAGCTGGCGCGAGTAACGCAGGTGCGAAAGGAACTGAAGTCCCACATCCAGAGCCTGCCAGACCTCTCTCTTCTACCCAACGTGACCGGAGGGCTGGCCCCACTCCCTTCTGCAGGAGATCTGTTCTCCACTGACTGATCCACCTTCACGCCTACAGACAAAACACAGGATCCCTCCACCTTCTGTAGCTGTTTCTCTTTTTCTTTAACCCCCCGCTCTCTTCCTCAGTTCATTTCTATTAGGCTCCATCGCATCAAGAACTGGTGAAGTGTCACCGCCACAGAGCACAAAACCAACCCTGGACTGTGGTTCGACCATCACCAGCCTGCCAGCTCAGATCTAGCCAGTCATGATCCTGTTGACTCTGCTGTGAAAGTAGCAGCATCTCATGCTGTGGTACCATTATTAGGATTTACGTTTTACTGCTTTAAAGGTTTTTTTTTTTTTGCTTTGCGTGCTGGTTAATTCTTGCGTTGGGTGTGGCCTGCGTATGGAAAGATGCATTGAAGGCTTTTTTTTCAGTTTGTCCCTCACTTACACAGACTGTGTATCTGAAATAAAGGCCATTTGGGTTTACTCATTGTACGTTTCGTGCTGCCTCGAAACCGTAGCGAAGTGAGCGGCAATGGAGGAGGCTGTGTTTCTAGGGCATCATGCCGGATGGTTTTTAAGGCCACCCTCATATTCAGTTTTGGGCAGTCCAGAAATGATAATTGATTCAATTTGAAGTTAGGCGAATGGGGTTTGAAAGATACAACCTTTTTTTTTTTTAATTTGCTGTGATAACATTTACTAGATTTATCATGAATTGTTGCTTGTATTTGCTCAGCCCTTGGACCCAGACTGCTCTCTGCTCTGCAGAACTGTGGGTGGGATGCTTTTCATGTCTTCATACATGATCTGCTCTTTGTGGGAGCGCTTCGACCGCCTGCATATTCAATGTGGGTGTAAAAAGGCCTCTGAGTTGCTGATGTTTGAGTTTGGGCTTGATTCAGAACGGAGCCCACCAGTCAGGATGAAGCTTGGCTTTCACAGCTCAGTGTGCAGACAGACTACCCTCCTGGAATATTTCCATAATCAAATGTCCATGGTTCGTTTTCACGGTTGTACCTGAGAGATCAGCATCAGGATGCCTCTGTTCATGCACTGAAATGAGACTCTGTTCTGAACACCTTGCAACATTAAAACCCGGTGTCATCTCCGACATGGTGTCTTTACAAGATGTATGAAGACGTCTAACTGACATTACACATTTGACTTCCAAGACCGTAAATACTAAGCTATTGACTTGGCAGACAAACCCCAGACTACTAATCACCTGGATTAACTGACAATCAGTAACTGGTCCCCGAAAGGTGGACTACTAAACTGGCTACACTTCTTAGCGAGACAGTCAAGGCATCTGGTCTATCTCCTAGGTAGAGTTTGTCCTGAATCCAGCTTTGTAGTACACTGTACCTTTTCCTCAAGTGGCGATAGAATGTAGGAACCAGAAGCACAGAGTGTTTTTGTTATCAGCCTTTTCCTTTCTCCCCACAGAATGATCAGAGAATAAACTGGAATGCTGAATTCCAATGATTTCTGTTGCCTCTAAAATGTCTTCTGTACCAGCAGGCAAGGAAAATAACACAAACTTGCTCATGCTGGAGTGTCCAGTCCTGCGCCTGGAGATCTACCACCATGGCCATATTCAGCTTCTCACCAAGGTCTTCATCATGTTAGTTCAGAGTTGGTGTTAAACTCCGCAGGGCAGTCGTTCTCCAGAATCAAGATTCAGCACCCCTCCTATAATGCCTCACCTCACCCTCCCACCATATCAGCCATAAGATCACTGGACGAAAAGTGAGTCCCCTGTGACCTACCTTATAGTGTGTAACACCTCCATCAGCACCCATAACAGCTGTGACTGAGTTTGGCATGTACTGGACAAGTATCTGGATGTAGCCACATCAATGCTCAGACACTCTTGCACTAAAGAGCTGGTCAGTTGGGCCAGATTTGGTGGATGCCTTTCCTGGTGAGTTACAGGTTCTTCCAGATAGTACCACAGATTTTCAGGAGAACTCAAATCTGGGCTAGTGCTTCTGAGTGGCCATCATGTCAGTCAGTTAGATTTGGAGCCCTGTGAAGGCTAGAACTGTCATCTTGGAATACAGGGATAGGAATGTTGTGCTCTTTGGTAAGATGGCAAAACCTGGTTGTCCAGCAGCTCAATGTAGACACTGTGGTTCAGGTTTACTGTCACCTCAACTATAAAACCTAGAGAAACTAGAGAACATGCCTCAGACCCTTCAGAACCTCTTTTCCACCAACACAGTGCCAGTGCTGGTTTCCAGACTCTACTGAACCCATTAGGAACTGCCCCCCTTTTCCATTCTTCCGGTTTCAGAGCCGAGCGATTACGTATCTGGAGGTGGCTGGTCCTTAGTCCGTAAGTAGAAGTCGACGTACGACACAAAACCAACATGGCGGACCGTTTTCTTGAAGGACTGTACTTCCAGCTTTGAGGGGCGTATATATCTTACCCCCCAGAATCAGCTCTTTCAGCATCGGTGCGGCCCAGAGGGACCATCATAGATGGCGATTACACGCAAGACGACTCGTACGTGTTTCCTCTTTCCGCACTGTGTACTGTTATAAAGCAGCACGTTAAGGTTCATAGCTATCTGTAGGGTTCCCCACGTTCCAGTTCTCCTGCACGGATTAAACAGCAGGGGTTCTGAATGCTTCGCATTTCAGCTTATTAGAAGACTCATCCACGAGCACATCGCAGATGGGATACGATGGTTCCCGAGTTCAGCTCAGTCCAGTTCATTGTGCAGCGTCATGTCCCTTTGCTGCTTGCGTCACAGGTTCCACGATTTGAGACCAGTGAGTTTATGGTGCTGGAACTACACTTTTCTCTTTTTTCTGGCCGCAAAACAGTTTGAGGTTTTGGCACCGGCACCATGTAGGTGGAAAAGGGCTATGAGGGGACTCGTTTTATGTCCAGGGACCTTAGCATGGAGAGGGAATGCCCAGCTAGCTCAGACAGCATGCTTAATGATTCCCCATTTGTGTTTCCTGTGGGTCATCTTAATCTGACCTGCTTTACGGGGTCTCACTTTGTATGAGCTAATCAGACCTGTTAATGACCCACTGCGCTGTACAGAAGTCAGAGATCACTCTTCTTTACTTACATTCCATGAAAATGTGCATCAAGTACGTTCATTTTCAACATCAGGACAAAAGCAGGAAACACATTTAACAGAAAATTCCACAGCGTCTGTCCAGCCTTTATCCTGTCCACTCTTTTCAGGAGACTCACTTTCAGCTGCTCCTGGACATGTCCAGACACGCCTCCGTAGTTCAGTCTTGGTTTAGTATTAGTACAGGTACCAGTTCACAGTGGTGTTGAGGTTCTGGACTCTGGGGTGGTCAGTCCATTGTTCTGAGAACACCAGCAGCTTCTTTGTTTGATGTGTCTGGACTCTCCCTTTCTCAGTGAGGAGCTTCTTGAACAGCTACACCTCCTTTTAGACCTCCATAGCGTTGAGGTGTCTTCTCACAGTGGAGGAAGGTTGGACAACTCCTGTGGATGTTCTCAGATCTGAGCAAGAGTGGAGCTTCATGTTCCCCTCTCTCTCAAAGATGAAAGCTTTGAGTGCTATTGATCTGATGGGGGCAGTGTTGAGGTCTACCAGGTCTTCCAGGTGGTTGTTAGGGGTATCATTATGTCTGCTGATTATATTTTATGTCCTGTTTTACTGGGTTCCTGATTTCTTACTCGGCTTCCACCTTCCTTATGGACGTGGATTATCTCATTTACTGACATCTGATCATCTGATCTCTGAAAATGTAATAACTTGTACTTGACTAGAAATGTAATAAACGAAGGGTGGCCTTTGACCTCTGCGTGTTACTGAATAACTCCGTCTTCTATGTAACTTGTGTTTGATCCAGGACAGACTGTGTGGCTGCCGCAGATGATTAGGTCTAAACAGTGTGAGGAGCAGAGAGGATCACTTCTCCAAGCCTGTTATCCAGCAGCTGTTGGTCAAATTGGTCGTCAAGGTCAATAAGAAACTTCGTCTGATAAATAATTTATTCTCTAATGACTAAATTCGTATAGCCCTGGATGTTGCTTAGTTTATCAGAGTGAAAGTCGATGACTAGTTTCCGTATTCCTGTGGCCTTCGGAGTGAACTCCAGCTCAGCAGTGGTGATCTCCTCAGGACCCACCTTCCCAACCCTGAAGAACAAGAGAGAAAGAGAAGCATATCGTGGGTCAACTTCCATGATAACGTTATGATTATATATGGTCACAGTAGGCCCACGATGTCGGGATTGGCAGCAGTTGAAAGAACACTGTTTGGTTTTAATGCGAGATTCTGGAATAGCCGTGGCTCCCACATGTTGCGCTGTCTTAAGGTTGGATGTTCCAATGAGGCAGTGAGTCCAGGAGAGAACATAACTGGGCCAGTCTTATTGGGAATAGCGATGTACAGCACAGGTACACATTTACCAGAATGTGAAAACTGGAAAACTCCAGATGCACATGAATCAGACGTCTTCATAAACACACTTAGCGTAGAGTAGGAGCTACGGGCTGATTTCCATAGTTTTCCATGTACGTATCCGATGATAACGCTACATGTTGAACGATACAGCAGTTATGCTAAATCTGTTTGGGTTCAAGTTATTTCTATGGCGTCCCACGCAGTCATTTTAGTGGCGTGTTCCATTTTGCGCTCCTGGAATACAATGAAAACAATAAGCACAAAAAATAAAAGCTCCCGGGACAATAAGAGAGTCCCCTCTATGGTATTCTAGGGGTGGCTTAATAACGTGGCTTTGGATTGTTTGGTTATAGGTCATAGGGAATTTGAACCACAGTGCCTACACTGACCTGCTGGAAAACCAGGCTTTGCTGTTAGCCAATCATCCTACTGAGTAACATAACATTCCTATCCCTGGATTCCAAGATGACAATTTTCATGTTCACGGTGCTGCAAAAGTCACTGATTGGCATGACGAACGTTCAGTAGCATTCACATCTGGACTGAACATCCTGCAAAATTACTACCAGTACAATGCCAGGAAAGGCATCCACCAAATCTGGCCCAACTAACCAATTCTTTGACGCAAGAGTGGCTGAACACTGATGTGGCCCACATCCGGAAACTTGCCCGGTCCATGTCAAATCAAATCAAAGCTGTAACTGGTGCTCGTGAAGGCAGAGCACACTATTAGGTACGTTTCAGTCACAGGAGAAGTTTTGTTCAGTGAGCTTATCAAATAAGGGTTTGAATTATGAGGCACATCAGATCCAACTGATCAGATTACAGTGGAATTTCACATGTAGGCAAAACGGCGCCGACCTGATGGTCTTTATCATTCTACATTGTTTTTGTAGCGTTTTTAATTCAAGCTTCGAGCTAGAACCGTAAAACTTTGCATGCCATAATGAGCCTAACAACACCTTAGCAGCCACCTGGGACACTATAAGTGTTGTGCTGCTGCTAGCTAGTTTGTTCACATCCATTCCCCTCCTGGTTCCACTTACTCTTTAATGATCGGTGCTCCATCAGTCAGACCGGCTCCGTGCAGAGAGAAGACACAGTTCTCCAGCGCTTCTGGTAAAGGATTCACCAGCACTGCAGTTACCACCAACGGCTGGTCTACCTTGACCTCCTCCTGAACCTGCAAAGGCAGCAGCTCAGATAACTCTGGAGAGACTGTGCCGGATATTCCCAGCTGCCACAGACAGGAGAACTGTATCTACACTGTTCATCTTTCATCATCCTGTTCACCAGCTCCTTTAATCGAATGTTCCGTCCCACCTTAAATGCTGCAGCTTGTACATGCCCCAGAATGCAACTGCAGCACCATTTAAGGTGGAACGGAAAATGCGCAAAACCAGCTGGTGAACAGATAGCCCAGCTCCAGCTCCCACATCTTTAAGAAGATCCCGGACGACTTTAATTTGGAGCTGATCGCTTGCTCTGCTTCTTTTATTCCAGACAGTTGCATCATAACCTCAACAGCAGCAGCCTGTAAGTAGCAGCCATGCTGTTTGATTGTATCTGTGTTCGCTGGTTGAAGCAGATCGTCTTAAACTGAGAGTTCCATAGTGAGGAGCAACTTTAATCCATGGTGTGTTGGTGTCCGGATAGAAAGCCAGGAGCTAGTACAGGTAACGCTAGCTACTAGCATTCGCCCCAAGCTAACTAGTGTTAGCATAGCTAGCTACACAGCATGAGGACCGAGCTTATTTAAACAGAGGCGCATTTTATTTAGTCTACTCAGACGTGTTGTGTCTGGCAGGTGCCGTGTCTCTGGAAACCAGCCAATCACAGCAGAGCTCATCGGATTCCTGATTTTTCACCAAAACAAGGAAATTAGCTCATTTCATTCCAGGACCAAGAAATCCAAGACCCTTACAGTGACGGTGATGGAAGGGCTGTCCAGCATTATGGTCTTGGTGGCTCTGTAAAACTCCCTGGTCTGTACGTCAACCAGCAGAGCCACGAGTTTGATCATCCTGTCCTGGGTTATGACTTTTCCGTACTCGGAATACTTCAGTCGTAGGTCTGCCTTCCCACCTGCAGTGCAACATGGGAAGAGACCTTTATCACCAGCGCATAGCAATACAGAGCATGTATGGGTGAAACGCTGACAGACAGATGTCCATTACCCTCTGCTGGTTTCAGATTCATCTCCGTGAGCTCTGTCAGTCCACAGGTCTCCCCGAGCTTGCCGTTGTAGGACACAGCCTGGGCGTAGAACATCAGGCGACAGTTCTTGGGGGTGTCTGTGTTGTTCTTGACCCGTGTGTACACATCGAAGTCAGTCCCCACCTTCATCTCAGGGGTCAGCTTGATCTTCACGTGCACACCCGGCTCTTCTTCGTTCTGGATTAGCCGGTTCTGGTGGTTGGCCTTCTCAAACACACGCCTCTCTTCTTCTGAACCTGGAAAGGATATGTAGTGTTAGATGGTCCGTCTGTGGACTCTTCACTGTGTCCACTCACTGTCCACTCTATTAGACACTCCTACCTTGCTGGTCCACCTTGTAGATGTACAGTCAGAGACTGCTGTGTCTGATCCACTCACACCAGCACCACACACCACCACGTCAGTGTCACTGCAGTGCTGAGAATGACCCACCACCCACATAAACCCAGCTCTACATTCGATCTGTCTCTCTCTCTCTCTGTCTCTCCCTCTCATCTGTCTTCTCTATGAGCGGATCAGCGCTGATGGATAACACTGAGGGGCTACCAGCGCAGGGGAATCCTCTCCAGGACTCTCAGGACTACATGCACTCAGATCATACAAGTTACAATGTCTACCTCTTAGTCCTCCTAATCATTCTCTGTCTCTGTCTCTCTGTTTCTCTCTCTCTCTCATTCTCTCTTTCCTTCCTCCTCAGGGTTAAGCACAGGAATGACATTTCTCCGGAGTGATCACATGGGAACCCCCAGAGCAGCTAGAGGCACCTGGGCATCAGCTCCACCGTGGGTCTCCTGCCCTCCAGTTCATCACCCGGCATCACCATAACCTCTACACTGACCAGCGTCTGGCCCTGATCATGAACTCTATCTATGGGTCGGCTCCATCCTGCAGTTACTCCGTCCTGGATCTAATCAGACTGGATCTAATCAGACTGGATCTAATCAGACAGTACCTAATCAGACTGGATCTAATCAGACAGTATCTAATCAGACTGGGTCTAATCAGACTGGATCTAATCAGACAGTACCTAATCAGACTGGATCTAATCAGACTGGATCTAATCAGACAGTATCTAATCAGACTGGATCTAATCAGACAGTACCTAATCAGACTGGATCTAATCAGACAGTATCTAATCAGACAGTATCTAATCAGACTGGATCTAATCAGACTGGATCTAATCAGACAGTATCTAATCAGACTGGATCTAATCAGACTGTATCTAATCAGACAGTATCTAATCAGACAGGATCTAATCAGACTGGATCTAATCAGACTGGATCTAATCAGACTGGATCTAATACATGTTCTAAGCTCCTCCTCCTGTTAGTTCCGTCTTTCCCTTCATCCGGGTTCGACCTGAGGAGGTTGGGTACCGCCTTGAGCCTGGTTCCTCTCCAGGTTTCTTCCTTACTCAAGGGCGTTTTTCCTCGCCACTGTTGCCCCCTGCTCAAGGGGGGCTTGGACCTGGTCCTGCCCCACCTTTCTTACAGCTGTACAATAACTCCATGTTTTTCTTTTCCTTTGTAACGAACTGATTCTCTGTGAAGCTGCTTTGAGACACCGTTGGTTGTAAAAAGCACTATACAAATAAACATTGATGATTGATTGATAATACCTGCTCTGTGGGGGTCCTGTGGGGGTCCTGACCATTGAGGAACAGGGTAGTACAGTTATACTGAGAAACAGATGGACTACAGTCTGTACCTGTGGAACTACAGAGTATCCTGTATGGTCAGTGGAGCTGATAAGACGTCGTCGTAGCGCTCTGTGTACATGTAGCCCTGTGTGGTGCAACCCTCTGCCAATGGCTGGTGGTGTATGGTAGCACTAGAGATGCCTGGGCTTTGGATAAGCTCCTCTGTGTTCCTCAGAAACCCGAGAACAGAGTCGTCCAGAGGCGGAACAGGGATTTTGTGACTTCCTGTGGAACACCTGCTTCAGCCATGAGGAGGTTAAGCTAGTGGAGTCCACCTCACCTTCAGGGTATTTGTAGAGGTGGGTGATGTCCTCCCTCTCGTCACTGCCCACTGCTTTGGTGCTGATGCACTGGCCCACCTCTGTGGTAGAGCCATCGATTTTCACATGTCTGCCGTCTCTCAGGGTGATGTACTCCACCACGTCTGCGTTCACCTCCGAGTACACGAACGGCGCATCGTACTTCGCCGCGAGGTCACCTTCCTTAATGGCTCGGACAGGGACTGGGCCACAGCAGTACACCTCTGATGGACGCAAGGGGAACAGATAACACTGCTCATTAGCTACCAGTGATTAGAATGGGTTATATATACCATCAAAATGAATGGGATATGAGCTCACCAGACAAAACGAATCCCCTGTGACTGAAACGTACCTAACGGCATGTAATACCTCAACGAGCAACAACAACAGCTGTGATTGGATGTGGCATGGACTGGACACAGCCACTCTTACAGCACAGAATCGGTCAGTTGGGCCAGATTTGGCGGATGCCCTCCCTGGCGTTGTACTGGTTGTCCCTGGTAGTCCCCACAGATTTCCAAGAGGGTTCAAATCCGGGGATTTCGTGGGCCAGTCCAGATGTGTGAATGCTCTTGAAGGTGCCACCTCTAGCAGTTCAATGTAGTCCTTGTGGATCAGATATACTGTCACCTCAACCAAAGGGAACCATTTCCACATACACCCGCCCAGAATATCCCAGAGGGGGCTCCCTTATTGTCTGGGGAGCCTATCAGAGTGCAGTATATTGGGATACAATGCTGTGGCACATTCGACTCATGATTTTGATTAGTGTCAGTGCTCAAGCTCTTTACCGTCACTTGTTTCCTGCGGGGTGGGATCACTGGCCTGCCAGCCCTCATAGCCAAGCTTCAGGTCAGGACGGGTCATCCAGCTTTCTACCCACACATGGAAGTTCCTGTACAAATAGTGCAGAAGCCAGAAGTGCTAACATAAGACCTTGCCTGAGGAGAAGTCATGGACATCCCAATTAGATTCTTCCTTAATGATCCTCCCTTTGATGTTACTACACTATGCTCAGGTAGCATGGACAAGACACCTCCACATTAACCATTCCTTTGAGGTTCTGGTCCATGATAGCGTTACGCTATTCCTTCTGCAATTCCAAATGTTCAGCTGCACTTCCATGCTGCAAATCCCCCCGTTCTACAACACCCCAACGTTGTTCTACTGGATTCAGGTTCGGTAACTGGGAAAGGGCACTGAAGAACCCTGAACCATCATGTTCACACATGAAACCAGTTTGAGACGACTTTGCTTTGTGACATGGGGATCGTCTCATTGGCTGTAGCCGTTGAAGAATGGTGGCCATGAGAAGATAAACATGGTCAGCAACTATGACTAATAGGGTGTGGTCACTGTGGTCAAGTGATGATTGATTGGTATTAGCAGGCCCAAAGTGTGTCAAAACAACGTTCCCCACACCGTTACTCCAGTACACCACCTTCACCAGCCTGGACTGTGGGCACAAGGCAGATTGGGTCCATGGATTCATGCTGTTGGTGCCAAATCTCCATCTCCTACCATCTCATCTGTGCTCCTCAGGCCTTCATCAGACCAGGCTACGTGTGATCAACTGACCAGTGTTGTTGCCCACTATAGCCCCAGCTTCCTGTCCTTGGCTGGCAGAAGAGGAACCTGGCATGGTCTTCTCCTGTTGTAGCAGTTGGTCATGTTCTGCATTCTGAGAGGGGTTATCTGAGTTAGTGTGGACGAACTCATAGTCCTTCTGGCACCAACAATTAGGTCCGGTTCTGATGTTTGGTGAGACCGTTACCTGGAGCTGCTGACCTGTATCTTCTCGACCCATGTTGTAATATTGGTATGACTATTTATGGTCTAGTTACCACCAAGCTCACCATATGGAGTCATCACCAAGATCCTCCGCAAACTCGTTATAGTATCGCTCAATCAGCAGGTTGCCGTTGGTGTCATGAGCTGATTCGTAGTTGGTGACCACTCTGCACGGGATGCCCAAAGCCCGGGACACTGGATGACACCGAAAGAGAGAAATTCAGAAGAGAAACCTTTCTTGGTTAGGTCGGACAGCGACGCTGTGTAAACCTACCTGTGCATGCCACCGCAGCAAACACCCAGCACTGGCCATATTCCACCCCAATGCAGTCCTGGTGGTACCACTGGCGTAAAATGGAACAGCTGTCCTTCCAGGCTGTGGGCCTTACTCCGTCTTCGTACTTCCCTGACCAGTTCCCCACCAGAACTCCCTTATCGTCTTGGCTGTTGATCTGATGCAGAGAAAATGAATCACTCCAGAAGACCTGCTGCACCATGTAGTTATGGACATGCTTGAAGCAAGAGGGACTCGGTGTAGCCACGCTATGTCATTACTCAGTATAACGCATATACACTCATCATCCAAAGAACAGCTGCACCCAGAAGGAGGTGTGGGAGTGCGGTGGTGTTGGGAAGGAAGATAAAGGTGACCAGGATCAATAACTGATGATGAATTTAGACTGATATGATCAATATTTACTGAGCTACACATACAGAAGCCTGGCTCTCAGTATGGAGTCGGGCCGCCATGTTTGCTAACCCAGCACGCCAGACGTCTCGGTATGGAGCTGTAGAGGTTCCTAATGGTGTCCTGTGATGATCCATCCCATGCAGCTTGAATATCCTCACACAGTTCCTGCAGATGGTGCGGTAGGGGTGGAGGTGGAGTGACACCAGGCCTTCTGGCCTTCTGACCACGGTGCCTCCACACACGGATTCGTTGGGCGTCTCCACCAAGACTAAAGCGGGACTCGTCACTGAAGATGACCCGCTGCCATTCTGAGTCACTCCATGACAGTCTGGTACGACACCACTGCAGTGTTTGGTGACGGTGACGTGGTGTTAAGGACAGTCGGTGTAACGGTCTGTGTGGATGTAGTCCTACATGGTGCAGCTGTCTACCAATGGTGCTGCACTAAGAGGATGTCCCACGGAGGACACCACTGCTCACTGAGTGTCCCCAATTGTGGCCGTTGGGTCAGCTAGGTACAGAGATAAGGCCCGCCCTTGCTTGAAACTCGAGTCAGTCACCTGCCTCATGATGTCAAACCTACCGATCAAGTTTCATTCCTGTCGGTTGTTTCCTTCTGGGTGCAGCTATGAGAGCAAGTCTTCGTTTGTTTCGCCAAACGTCTAACCCCTAGTCTCTGAAACGTTTGCACAGCATGTTTCCATGGTAACTACTGTAGAGTTCGCTCCAGTAGTGCTTGTTCAGCTGTGCAAGATCAGCAGATAATGACACTCACCATGGCACTGAGGACACGGGTCACGTACACGGGACTTCTCCGCTCTGAGCAGTCCTGAGCTGGGTCCTGCAGATGCTGAAGGCTTTTATCCAGAACCATCAGACAGACGTCCAGCATATCCGGCTCGAACTGCAAAGATGGCAGTGTTGAACACCATCATGCTCTGGGACCAACTGTCTACACACCATTGGCATTAAAAGTGGAATTATGTGATGGCACAGTTAAATACATCGTTATACATTTCCATCTGAATCCCATCTGCAGGAACCCCGGGAGGATGGAGGTTAGGACATGGTTATTGTGAGATGGGTGAAGATCCATATCTTGCTGAACTGCAGCTGATGGAATAGCATTATACAGCTCAACCCACATGGGGGGAACTCACTAACTGGTTGGTCTAGAGGTGGGTCTGAAATCCGTCCTCTGGTGGTAGAAGAAGTCCCATGGCATGCCAGAAGTCATGGGACATCGGTATGTTACCTCAGGGGGCAGCTTTGGAAGGCCCACCCTGTTTAAGCTGTGAGGGGTTATGTTGTGAGTGAGGATGGACACTGGCCAGGTCATCTAGAATTCTGGAGAGTTCTGATGAGTGACATGGCCTGTGTGTTCACATGAGCCCAGTCACACTCACATAATCCACGTGACATCACACACACCACACACACACACCACACACACACACCACACCACACACACACAACCCCTACAGTACACCTCCAACAAAGACACCACACACCACACACACACAACCCCTACAGTACACCTCCAACAAAGACACCACACACACACACACACAACCCCTACAGTACACCTCCAACAAAGACACCACACACACACACCACACACACACAACCCCTACAGTACACCTCCAACAAAGACACCACACACACCACACACACACAACCCCTACAGTACACCTTCAACAAAGACACCACACACACACACACACACCACTACAGTACACCTCCAACAAAGACACCACACACCACACACACACAACCCCTACAGTACACCTCCAACAAAGACACCACACACACACACACACACACACCACTACAGTACACCTCTAACAAAGACACCACACACCACACACACACAACCCCTACAGTACACCTCCAACAAAGACACCACACACCACACACACACAACCCCTACAGTACACCTCCAACAAAGACACCACACACACCACACACACACAACCCCTACAGTACACCTCTAACAAAGACACCACACACACACACACACCACTACAGTACACCTCTAACAAAGACACCACACACACACACCCTCACACACACACACACCACTACAGTACACCTCTAACAAAGAGACACACACACACACCCTCACACACACACACACACACACACCTCTCAACTTAACTTACAGGTGTGGCCATTCCCAAGCCGTCCCCTGAGGTAGCATCACTTCTTAATCAGTCTACATACTGATATCACCTCTAACAAAGACACCACACACACAACCACTACAGTACACCTTTAACAAAGACACCCGTGACCTCTGGTGTGTCAGTGTATGTAGGACTTCTAGGCCTTCTCTGAAGGTTCTCCTCTGGTGGTAGAGGAAGTATAGGGTCCTTCTAGGTCTTCCAATAGGAGGCTTCAGTGAAGGCCTAGAAGGACCATATACTTCTTCTACTGGCAGAGGAGTGCAGAAATCTCACTCTGGACCTTCTGGGAGTTCTAGAGGCCTCACTATCTGGGAATACGAGCTTTTATGGCTCACACTGATATCCTAGCTCCTATTAAAAGCGGAGTTAATACTGTACTGGGCCTATACTGTGTATAACAGGCCACATTACAGAATGTGTTTCAGCTTTGGGCTGAGAAGAGCCTGCACCTGTCCGAAGGTCCAGGGTAGTGCTGTGATGCGTTTAGGTTTCCCACGGTAGATCAGTCCATCCTGGGACAGAACGTACTCTTGCCTTTCAGCCTCATTCGCCAAATACACAGAGTCTCCTGTAACAGCCCGTTATTGGAGAAAGAAAGAGGGTTTACAGTAAGTTACACTGTACAGTACCACACACTCAGTCAGTCTATTACACAGTCTATTACCAAACACAGTCAACAGAGTAAACTTTACAACCTCCCGTCTTGAAGACTAACAAGCTCTTTGGAAAAAGACGAGTCACTTTGCATGTCTAAGGTGGTAGTGACTTTAGGCTCTTGGTGTAACTGGATCCATAGATTGGGAGGAGGTGCTGGGAATGTCTCGTTTTCCATGTGTGGAAAATGGCGCCAGAGCAGATGTTAATGATTGGCTAAAAGGAGGGACTGAGCATGTGGGCGTGGCCAAAGACCATAGTGTGAAGGAAGTAGCTGAATCTGCAGGTGTGTAGAAGCGTACGGCCATACAGCAGTGGCTAAAATCCAAGTCTATCCCCTCGGAATTGTGCCAGGGTCTGAGAAACCAGCACTGGCACAAGCACTGGCACTTTGTTGGTGGAAAAGAGGCTCTGAAGGGTCTGAGGCATGTTCTAATTACACGGAAATGGGTTCTATAGTTGAGGTGACAGTAAACCTGAACCACAGTGTCTACACTGAGCTGCTGGACAACCAGGTTTTGCCATTTGCATCATCTTACCAAAGAGCACAACATTCCTATCCCTGTATTCCAAGATGACAGTTCTCGCCTTCACTGGGCTCCAGATCTAACCGATTGACATGATGGCCACTCAGGAGCACTCACACATCTGGACTAGCCTACTAAATCCCCAGATTTGAGTTCTCCTGAAAATCTGTGGTACTACCTGGAACAACCTGTAACTCACCAGGGAAGGCATCCACCAAATCTGGTCCAACTGTGCAATTCTTAGATGGAGGAGTGTCTGAACACTGACGTGGCCTACATCCCGAAACTTGTCCAGTACACGCCAAACCCAATCATAGCTGTTATTGGTGCTGGTGGAGGTGTTTCTGTCATAGTGGGCTAATGTTTTGGTCCGGTGAGCTTATATGTAAATGACCTCTGTTCTGATTGGCTGTTCTATATTGCACCTCTTTCAAAAAGTACGTATTGGTGTTGGTTTTTGTGACATCTAAATGGGTTAAATTGGTTGCTTAGCATCCATTAATGTAACCCTAGCCCTAGGTCTGCGCCCACCGTTCAGCATTTAGCTCTAAGTTCTCACGGTTGTGCCCAGACGTTCCAATCACGAGATCATGCCTCCTTATATGGACTGAATGGACTGTCCTGTATGTACTGTTCACGTAATCTATGAAACTCTTTTTACTTTTGCTTAAATGTGAATCCAAATTGATGTTTGCATGATGTGGGCCGTCTAACTGCTCGTCATTTATTACAGGGGTTGGACAATGAAACTGAAACACCTAGTTTTAGACCACAGTCATTTATTAGTATGGTGTAGGGCCTCCTTTTGCGGCCAATCCAGCGTCAGTTGGTCTTGGGAATGACATATACTGCGTCCTGCACAGTGGTCAGAGGGAGTTTAAGCCATTCTTCTTGCAGGATAGTGGCCAGGTCACTACGTGATGCTGGTGGAGGTTCGTCCTTCTTGGTGGTATGCTGACATTACCCTGGATACCGTGGCTCTTGATACATCACAAAGACTTGCTGTCTTGGTCACAGATGCACCAGCAAGACGTGCACCAACAGTCTGTCCTCTTTTGAACTCTGGTATGTCTCCCATAATGCTGTGTGCATTGCAGTATGTTGAGCAGAGCTGTGCTCTTACCTGCTAACTGAACCTTCACACTCTGCTCTTACTGGTGCAATGTGCAGTTAATGAAGATTGGCCACCAGGCTGGTCCAATTTAGCCATGAGACCTCCCACACTAAAATGACAGGTGTTTCAGTTTCATTGTCCAGCCCCTGTGTATATCATATTCTATTATTATTATTATATGATAATATTACATTATCTGTATTATTACCAGAAAAGGGCGGGGCAAATAAAACTACATCCGTCACCAGTAAAACTAAATACATCTTACTTTTGCACCAGGGATTGAAGAGCAGGACAAACTGTCCCAGACTGACCCCGCCGCCCTGGTTGAGGGTCAGCTGGTATAGGCCGATGGGGGCATTGGGGTTACTGCATACGGTGAGTGACACGGTGCTGTCCGCGGTGAGTGCTGCGGTGGCACTCCAGCGAGTCTTTGAAAGTAGTTTACTGAGTCCAAGTTTGACGGCAGTGTCTGCGTCCTCGGATGGTGCAGGACCTGGGAAAGGAACCCATATTTATTAAAACCGTCTTACATGATATCACAGACCAAGCGCTATAGCCGATCAGCTCATCAGCTGCTGGTCTATGCACACGGCAGCTGGGCTGAGCGGTGGTCAGGAGAATGGGTTAAAGGTCAGGTGTTAGCTGGGATGGCTCTGCTCTGGCCAAGTATGTCAGGCAATATGGACTTTGGGCCAGCTGCCTTTCAGAGTCGTAACACTAGAGCATTGGCTGATACATGAAGGAAGCTCTCTCTAGGGATCTGAATGCATCAGAACGTCTCTTCCAGTTACTGGTAGTTACACATTAGCTTAATGAGGCTCTCCAGAGGAGCACAACAGCAAACTGGGTCCAGTGCTGGTCATCCAAAACACTGCTGGTGACCAGTAGGGTAGCTGAACACTTATTCGATCAACTGTGTGATCAAAACTCGGACATCCATTCGTCAGGCGAAACTACTGCTCTGGGAAAACTGCTAGCAATGGCTAACATGGCACGAAAGCTAATAAAGACCAGACCATGAAGCAGACAGTTCGGGCTAGCAGATTTAGGTGGGGTATTAGGCCACAGTTGGGCCGGATGCTATACAGCTGTCTATCATTTCTGCCTTGTGCCTATCCTGTGGCCCAGTTCTAGCATGAATTTCGTTGGCTAATAATGTAGTTGGGCCAGATCGGGGCCTTGTCCGTTAGTTCTACTCACTTTACAGTGTTCGGGCCAGATTTAGGCCAAGGCCCCAGCTGTATACTGGACCCGAGCAAACTCAAGGGTGTGGGCCATGAGAGCGTAACACCAATTGTTGCTAACTGGGTATGTATAATAACTCATATATATAAAAACTCAGGATGCTGTTTGTTTATTGGGAAAAGTCCCGCCCCTTCAGCAAAAAAAAGAGCCAATCAGCAGCTGGTAAAATCGCAAGCTGGAAAAATATGTTATATGTACAAAACACTACGAAATATTAAAAATTTTATAAAATGTGATATCCGATTTTATTTGTGATTTTGAATTTGCTTTCTGAAGCATTAATCTGCCTTTCATTAGGGATTATAGGCCTCCAAGGTCTGCCAGGATGACTGATGAGTGAACCGACTAGCTATAGAATATAATATAAGATGCTAGCATGATGCTAACAAGCCAACAATGACCTTCATTCCCAAGCAGCACCATTAGCACCTATGAATAAAGATGAGGTACCTGTGGTGGCGATGAGGTTGATGCTGGTTCCTGTTTGAAAGTGGGTTCCGGGTCGTAGGTGAAGGGTGAAGGTAAAAGGTTGACCCCGTCTCACGATCAGCCTGGTCACTCCATACAGCTCTGTGTGGTGTTCGGTGTTGTTCACCGCACAGGCCAAATCAACACGCTCTATCTCCAGCGCTGGAAGGTCAGAGAAGCGTTAGCGAAGATTCAGCCCGGGGTTTCATAACTACAGTGTCAAAGCAGAAACGTCCAGACAGTAGTAGACGAGTCGGCCAGCTACCGAGCTGGAACTCATGAGGTCAAAGCCTGGAATCAATTCACTTAGCAATGCTCTGATGAGCTGACCTGCTGAGAATTTAGGATTAGCATTTAGCTTAGCTTATCGCCTTAGTGTCCTCTTTTACAAAGCTAACAGGAAAGGGATGATATTTGGACAGAGGAGCTCATCATTAGAATAACAGCTGTGCCCAGAAGGAATCACCTGACGGGAATGAAACTGGGTGGGTAGGTTTGACAGAGTGAGACGTGTGAATGATACGAGTTTCACACTCGACGGCGCA
>JAMWET010006214.1:195000-220758 GCA_024036415.1 Prochilodus magdalenae
GGATTCGTTGGGCGTCTCCACCAAGACTAAAGTGGGACTCGTCACTGAAGATGACCCGCTGCCATTCGGAGTCACTCCATGACAGTCTGGTACGACACCACTGCAGTGTTTGGTGACGGTGACGTGGTGTTAAGGACAGTCGTAGTAACGGTCTGTGTGGATGTAGTCCTGTGTGGTGCAGCCGTCTACCAATGGTGCTGCACTAACAGGATGACTTATGGAGGACACCACCGCTCGCTGAATGTCCACAATCGTAGCTGTTGGGTCAGTCAGGTACAGGGATAAGGCCTGTACTTGCTGACGTCACATATCCCAATGGGAACAATGGGATAATCTAGTTCGCAAGTGACCATTTTAAATAGTTCATCCTGAAAAGAGGACTGATAGGCGTCCCTACACGTATTCCCGGAGGACTGGGAGTTGAAAAACCGGACTCTCCACCCAAAACATGGACATGTGGCCACCATAATCACTGTTGGTTCATTGTGGCTACGTCACCGTTTCGCTAGCTCTGAGGAAATGCCTTAGCGTTGTAGATTCCTACCTTCGAGTCAGCGCTTGCCCGTTTGTGAGATTCGCTCCTTCCACACCAAACCAGCATTCGCTCAGCCTCTCGGGCAGTGGGTTTATCAGCGAGAGCTTCACACAACACTGCCGTCCCACTCTGAGCTGCTCGTCAGTCTGCGGAAAAGGACGGTACTCGTCAAACGACCCAAGCAACCTTCCTCATAGCATTCACCTGACGCGTTTCATACTCACCTGAATGCTGAGCTTGGGGTCTTGAAGGGTGATGGTGCATTTCTCCATCATCTTGGCCATGGTTACCGTGTCCGTCAGCAAAGCACTGACCTGCAGTTGGCTGCCAGTTGAGAGCAGTGGGGAGTAGCTTGTGTACAGATGCTTCATTGGAACCGTTAGCACTACCAACACATAGGAGCATGCACGGTAAGTCGGCAGTGTAGGCAGCATGTGTAGGTCTGCATGGCGGACGTGACCAGGCGTTTGGCGAATTCTGAAGATGGAGCAGTATGCAGCTTAAAGCTGTAAAGCAGAAGTCTTATAGAGCCACTGCTGGGAATCTAAAATCTGATCTAGTAGTTTTGATCAGGTCTTACACTGCATGTGTCTCCACTGTAAGATTCCCTTCTAATGTGATACTATGCTACAATGCTAATGCTAAGCTCACCAGACCACCTTGTGTGTTTAAGGAGGTAGTAACTTTAGGCTCCTGCAGATGGCGCTACAGTGGATGATGGGGCTATAAATCCCTGCGGGGTGCGAGTGACGGGATCTATAGATTGGGAGGAGGTGGTACAGTGCAGGGAATGTCTCGTTCCATGTGTGGTAAACGGCTCCAGAGCAGATGTTAATGATTGGCTAAAAGGAGTGACTGAGCATGTGGGCGTGGCCAAAGACCATAGTGTGAAGGAAGTAGCTAATTCTGCAGGTGTATGGAAGCGTACGGTCATACAGGTCTACCAGCAGTGGGAAAATCCCAGTCTACAGGGAACTCTCCTCGGAATTGTGCCAGGGAAGGCATCCACCAAATCTGGCCCAACTGAACACTGAACATTGATGTGGCCTACATCCAGAAACTTCTAATGAACCTACACCAGTGAACCTACACAGATGAACCTACACCAGTGAACCTACACCAGTGAACCTACACCAGTAAATCTACACCAATGAACCTACACCAGTGAATATACACCAGTGAACCTACACCAGTGAACATACACCAGTGATCCTACACCAATAAACAAACACCAGTGAACCTACACAGACGAACCTATACCAGTGAACCCACATCAATGAACCTACACCAGTTAACCTACACCAGTGAACCTACACAGACGAACCTATACCAGTGAACCCACACCAATGAACCTACACCAGTTAACCTACACCAGTGAACCTACACCAGTGAATCTACACCAATGAACCTACACCAGTGAACCTACACCAGTGAACCTACACAGATAAACCTACACAGATGAACCTACACCAGTGAATATACACCAGTGAACCTACACCAGTGAATATACACCAGTGAACCTACACCAGTGAACCTACACCAGTGAATATACACCAGTGAACCTACACCAGTGAACCTACACCAATGAACCTACACCAGTAAATCTACACCAATGAACCTACACCAGTGAACCTACACAGATAAACCTACACAGATGAACCTACACCAGTGAATATACACCAGTGAACCTACACCAATGAACCTACACCAGTGAACTTACACCAGTGAACTTACACCAGTGAACCTACACAGATGAACCTACACCAGTGAACCTACACAGATGAACCTACACCAGTGAACCGACACCAGTGAACCTACACCAGTAAACCTACACCAGTGAACCTACATGTGGCCTCTGGGTGTTTACATGTGGGAAATGTGGGGATAATAATTTTCTTTATGGTCTATTTTCGCCTCATAACGCCTGCACGTATTCCTCCACCATGAATGGACGTAACTACACTTTAACTCAAAACTCTGACGGCCGTTCAGATTCTGTTTCCTTAGAACTGAGCATATCACACCAAACCGCTCTGCACCACTTTACGGTTGGCTTCCACCTTAAATGAGGCTGCAGTTACATTCTGGAACCTTTGTGCCACTTAAGGTGGAACATAAAACTCAAATAAGACACTTTGTTCACACCTGGAGACATTTTGGACATTTGGTGGAGTTCCCTTTTACTAACTAACTACTGATGTTCTGCCTAAACAGAGCAGCGGAGTCACTATCAAGCATTCAGGAATGGGCCGCAGTAATAAGCAGGGGCTACAGACCTTTGCCGGGACTGAGGACGTGTCCTACAGCATGGGACTGGGAGAAGCGGTTGTCCAGATGGCCGTTGTGAAGCACCCCTTTGGAGCTGACCTGAAGTTTGATCTCCTTCTTAACGCTGCTTTTATTAGTGATGAGGATGTTCAGCACAAAGTCCGAGCCTTTCATAACGTCTCCAAGCTCTTCAAACCTCAGGTCGTAATCCTGATAGACCTGAGCGTTCCTATAGGACTCGCGCTCTTCTCGGGAGCCTTAGGGCGCAAGAACAGTCAGATGGAGAAGGAACAGTGAGTGTGTGGTGAAACATACCTACACGCACACACCCTAGTGAACACACACTCGCGCATCGTCCCCCTAGTGTGCACACACCTGCCCGGAGTGGTGGGCAGCCCTATCCACAGCACCTTGGGAGCAGTTGGGGGTTAGGTGCATTGCTCAAGGGCACTTCAGTCATGTCCTGTCAGCCCGGACAACCGAATGGCTTGGTTCCCTCATAAACATGCTCCACCTACAGCGATACCGCTGCAGCCTGGGGTTGGCTTCCTATCCAAGAGCTTATTCAAATTTTCCCTTCCACCTTAAATGAGGCAGACGTTACATTCTGGTACCTTTGTGCCACTTAAGGTGGAATGCAAAGTCTCATCTTTGTCTATGGTGTGTTGTCATTTGTTAGAGAACAGTGTTAGGTCCTGGAGGTCCTGTTGCTCTGCTGTGCACCATTTAAGGTGGAATGTAAAACCTCCACCTACTGGCTCTAGAGTAGGGCTGCACAATAGGGACCCATGTTGCTATGGATGTGTAAAGGATGTTCTACACTTACCAAACGTGGCACACTTTCCCAACAGCACTCTCTGATGGGGTGATCCAAGTTTGGTGACTCTATGGTCGAAGGTCAGGGAGTTACAGCAAAATCCATTTCGTAAACGTGAATTTGGACTTAGGCCTCAGGTGGGAAAAAACAATCGTACGCGGACTAGAGAAAGTAGTGAAGGACCTACAGTCACCAGACTTTGCACACATTGACATTACCACACCCTGATAATGTGGCCCCAGTTTGGTGAGGCTAGGTTTAAAGTTCATGGAGGTACAGCCAAATCTATTAGGTAAATGTGAATTTGGACGTAGGCCTAAATTGGGAAAAGCAAGCTTATGAGGCTTAGAGAGGGCAGGAAATGTCCTAGAGTCACCAAACTTGGCAAACATTGACATCACAACAACTTTATAACATGGTCCGAGGTTGGGGACTCTGGGTTCAAAGGTCAGGGAGTTACAGCCAAATCCATTAGGTCAATGTGAATTTGGAAAAAAGAAATCGTACACGGGCTGTAAAGATACCTAGACGGCCCGCAACGATAACCCACCTTAACACCATAAATGATATCACAATACAATATTATTCCCTATTAATTCATTATCTTCTTGTATTGAAGCCTCGAAAGCTGTTTGACTGCTAGCAGTGCCCCCTTGTGGGAAATCTGTAGCTTGGGGAACGTGACTGAGCTCTATGAGCTCCTAAAAGCAGGACAGGTGGAAAACTAAGCTTGGAACTGCCACAGAACAAACGGGTGGAACTTGTTGAAGTGTAAATAAGATCCCGGCAGAACAGACAAGCAGTGGCACTGGAGTATTGCCTAGTCTGTAAATGTGGAAGTAGCTCACCTTCTTTATATTTGTAGAGATGTGTGATGTCCTCCCTGGTGTCGCTCCCGACGCTCTTTGTGCTGATCTTTTGGCCGACTTTGTCTTTATACAGCACATCCTGCAGGACCCCGCTACTCGTTCGAGTCTTTGTGACGACGTCGGCGTTGACCTCAGCGTACACAAATGCAGCATCATACTTACAGGTGAGGTCACCTTCCTTTATGGCTTTCACGGGGACAGGACCACAACGCATGACACCTGATCATGGGCCAGATAAAGGCGCAAATGAACATTTGATAGCATAAGATTCTGGAAGTGCTTCCAGTTTGGTCTTTTTATTTTGAACCATTAAAGATGGCAGAACATTTTATTTTCCCATACTGATACCAATACTAATACTGAAACTGAGATTCAGCCGATACTAATACTGAAACTGAGAATCAGTCGATACTAATACTGAAACTGAGAATCAGCCGATACTAATACTGAAACTAAGTATCAGTCAGTACTAATACTGAAACTGAGAATCAGCCGATACTAATACTGAAAATGAGTATCAGCCGAGACTAATACTGAAACTGAGTATCAGCCGATACTAATGAGAATGAAACTGAGAATCAGCCTAATACTGAAACTGAGAATCAGCCGATACTAATACTGAAACTGAGAATCAGCCGATACTAATACTGAAACTTAGTATCAGCCGATACCAATAGTGAAACTGAGAATCAGCCGATACTAATACTGAAACTGAGAATCAGCCGATACTAATAGTGAAACTGAGTATCAGTCAGTACTAATACTGAAACTGAGTATCAGTCGATACTAATACTGAAACTGAGAATCAGCCAATAATAAAACTGAAACTGAGAGTCAGTCGATACTAATACTGAAACTTAGTATCAGCTGAGACTAATACTGAAACTGAGTATCAGTCGATACTAATACTGAAACTGAGTATCAGCCGATACTAATACTGAAACTGAGTATCAGTCGATACTAATACTGAAACTGAGAATCAGCCGATACTAATACTGAAACTGAGAATCAGCCGATACTAATACTGAAACTGAGAATCAGCCGATACTAATACTGAAACTGAGAATCAGCCGAGACTAATACTGAAACTGAGAATCAGCCAATACTAATACTGAAACTGAGAATCAGCCGATACTAATACCGAAACTGAGTATCAGTCAGTACTAATACTGAAACTGAGTATCAGTCGATACTAACACTGAAACTGAGTATCAGCCGATACCAATAGTGAAACTGAGAATCAGCCGATACTAATACTGAAACTGAGAATCAGCCGATACTAATAGTGAAACTGAGTATCAGTCAGTACTAATACTGAAACTGAGTATCAGTCGATACTAACACTGAAACTGAGAATCAGCCAATACTAATACTGAAACTGAGAATCAGCCGATACTAATACTGAAACTTAGTATCAGCTGAGACTAATACTGAAACTGAGTATCAGTCGATATTAATACTGAAACTGAGTATCAGTGGATACTAATACTGAAACTGAGTATCAGTGGATACTAATACTGAAACTGAGTATCAGTCGATACTAATACTGAAACTGAGAATCAGTGTATGTGTACCTTCACTTTGTTCTTGAGGTGTCGGGTCACTGGCCTGCCAGCCATCGTATTCAGGTTTAAGGTCAGGACGCTTCATCCAACTTTCCACCCAGCAGTGAAAGTTCCTAGTGGGAAATTCATTGAGCTGTAAGATTTAGGGGATAAGGTCTTTACTGCTTGTACTGCAGGTCCTGTATCGTTTGTTTGATAACTGAATCTATATTATTGATTATGTGTTGCCAGGTGCTCCATCCTTGTGTTATGCTCTTGGCCAAAAGACTAATTGTTACACTGTTACTTTTAGATTTAATTTTGAAAAGTGTTAAACATTTCTTTGGGCCCACAACCTCAGTATGCACCTGCACAACAGCTGTGTTTACAACCAGTATTCATTCACTGTGATTTAAAATGTTCAGATTACTATAAAAAGTGGAAAGAAGCAGTTACTTACCACAGAGACTCCTTCACCAGGCTACCGTCCTCTGTAATGTACGATTCAATCTTTAGATCACCGTTGGTGTCGTGAGCTGAATCAAAATTGGTGATCACCCGACAGGGAATCCCAAGAGCTCGGGCAACTAGGGAGAGGTAATATGGAAGATAATGTAATTACCAGATGCACTACTGTAGGTCCATCATTAAACACCAGGCTTTACAATCTTTTGTTCTGGTCCTGGTCAAATGTCTGGTTGTAGGAGTAAATGTTATAGGTGTAGACAACTTCTGGTTGGGTATTACTGGTATAGCAAACTTCTGGTTGGGTATTACTGGTATAGTCAACTTCTGGTTGGGTATTACTGGTATAGTCAACTTCTGGTTGTGTATTACTGGTATAGTCAACTTCTGGTTGGGTATTACTGGTATAGTCAACTTCTGGTTGGGTATTACTGGTATAGTCAACTTCTGATTGGGTATTACTGGCATAGTCAACTTCTGGTTGGGTATTACTGGTATAGTCAACTTCTGATTGGGTATTACTGGTATAGTCAACTTCTGGTTGGGTATTACTGGTATAGTCAACTTCTGATTGGGTATTACTGGTATAGTCAGCTTCTGGTTGGGTATTACTGGTATAGTCAGCTTCTGGTTGTGTATTACTGGTATAGTCAACTTCTGGTTGGGTATTACTGGTATAGTCAACTTCTGGTTGGGTATTACTGGTATAGTCAACTTCTGATTGTGTATTACTGGTATAGTCAACTTCTGGTTGGGTATTACTGGTATAGTCAACTTCTGGTTGGGTATTATTTCTATAGTCAACTTCTAGTTGGGTATTACCTCTATAGTCAACTTCTGATTGGGTATTACTGGTATAGTCAACTTCTGGTTGGGTATTACTTCTATAGTCAACTTCTAGTTGGGTATTACCTCTATAGTCAACTTCTGGTTGGGTATTACTGGTATAGTCAACTTCTGGTTGGGTATGACTGGTATTGTCAACTTCGGGTTGGGTATTATTGGTGTAGAAAACCTCTGATTGGGTATTACTGATATAGACAACTCCTGTCTGGTTATTACTGTTATAGACAATTCTTGACTGGGTATCACTGGTATAGATAACTCCTGATTGAGTGTTACCTGTGCATCCCACTGCTGCGAAGACCCAACATTGCCCAAACTTGACTGATTTACAGTTACTGTCGCACCACTGGCGCAGGATTTCCACACTGCCTGTCCACCTTGTGGGTTCAACGCCGCCTTTGAAATTGTCACCCCATCTGCCCCAAAGAACTCCGCTGTCATCGTTTGAATTGATCTGACACATGAGAGAAATATATATATTATAATACAACCATAATCAGCAAACAGCCAAAGTCACACAGTCCTGCAGAACACAGTGTAGCTGAGTGACCTGTGACCTGTCAAGACGGTATGAATGAATGACAGTTGCCCAAAAGATCATTCTACTTGTGCAGCACTTACCATGGCACTCAACACCCTGGTCACGTAGACAGGGTCATTTCTCTGACAACAGTCCTTATCTGGGTCATCTTTGTGCTCAAGGCTTTGATCCAGAATCTTTAGGGAGGCCTTCAGGATGCCTGATTCAAACTAGACAGTGTATACATATAGTTAGCTTGATTATTATTGGCACCCCTGAAAAGTATCTTTGTAAAAAAGTGTTAGAAAGAAACGTTAGATTGAAGTTCATGTAGTATAAGAACTCAAAAGCAAAGATGGAAAGATCCCATAAAAAGTTTCCCAATGCCTTATGTGTAACACAAGCCCCACAGCATCACAGATCTTCATCCATACGCTAATACTAAGTGTTTCCCAAAAAGCTAAATATCGGTCTCCTCTAACCAAAAAGACGTCACAGTCAACGTTCCTGTCGTTTCCTGCAAAATGTCCTGCAGTCTGTGCCTAGATGAAAGAGGAAGGTATCATCTGTTAGCCTCCCAAATAGCATGTTGGTGTAATGGGGCATCATCACTAGGTTTAGCGGTGCTATCATCTTCTGCAGATCTCCAACTGGGACATTTGGAGATATGCCCCCTTAACAGTCCTCCTCACTATAAGGGTGTAATACCTTGGTATCTCTTCCAGGCAGATTCAATGTAGGAACAGTGGATCAGGACATGTCACTGCAGTAACAGTGGATCAGGACATGTCACTGCAGTAACAGTGGATCAGGACATGTCACTGCAGTAACAGTGGATCAGGACATGTCACTGCAGTACCCGTGGATCAGGACATGTCACTGCAGTAACAGTGGATCAGGACATGTCACTGCAGTACCCGTGGATCAGGACATGTCAAGTGGATCAGGCCATGTCACTGCAGTACCCGTGGATCAGGACATGTCACTGCAGTAACAGTGGATCAGGACATGTCACTGCAGTAACAGTGTATCAACACATGTCACTGCAGTACCCGTGGATCAGGACATGTCACTGCAGTAACAGTGGATCAGCACATGTCACTGCAGTACCCGTGGATCAGGACATGTCACTGCAGTAACAGTGGATCAGGACATGTCACTGCAGTAACAGTGGATCAGGACATGTCACTGCAGTACCCGTGGATCAGGACATGTCACTGCAGTAACAGTGGATCAGCACATGTCACTGCAGTACCCGTGGATCAGGACATGTCACTGCAGTAACAGTGGATCAGGACATGTCACTGCTGTAACAGTGGATCAGGACATGTCACTGCTGTAACAGTGGATCAGGACATGTCACTGCTGTAACAGTGGATCAGGACATGTCACTGCAGTACCCGTGGATCAGAACATGTTACTTCAGTAACAGTGGATCAGGACATGTCACTTCAGTTACAGTGGATCAGGACATGTCACTGCAGTAACAGTGGATCAGGACATGTCACTTCAGTAACAGTGGATCAGGACATGTCACTGCAGTAACAGTGGATCAGCGACATGTCACTGCAGTAACAGTGGATCAGGACATGTCACTGCTGTAACAGTGGATCAGCACATGTCACTGCAGTACCCGTGGATCAGGATATGTCACTGCTGTAACAGTGGATCAGGACATGTCACTGCAGTAACAGTGGTTCAGTACATGTCACTGCAGTACCCGTGGATCAGGACATGTCACTGCAGTAACAGTGGATCAGGACATGTCACTGCAGTAACAGTGGATCAGCACATGTCACTGCTGTAACAGTGGATCAGGACATGTCACTGCAGTAACAGTGGATCTGAACATGTCACTGTAGTAACAGTGGATCAGGACATGTCACTGCAGTAACAGTGAATTTAGGACATGTCACTGCAGTAACAGTGGATCAGGACATGTCACTGCAGTACCCGTGGATCACGACATGTCACTGCAGTAACAGTGGATCAGGACATGTCACTGCAGTAACAGTGGATCAGTACATGTCACTGCAGTAACAGTGGATCAGGACATGTCACTGCAGTACCCGTGGATCAGGACATGTCACTGCAGTAACAGTGGATCAGCACATGTTACTGCAGTACCCGTGGTTCAGGACATGTCACTGCAGTAACAGTGGTTCAGTACATGTCACTGCAGTAACAGTGGATCAGGACATGTCACTGCAGTAACAGTGGATCAGGACATGTCACTGCAGTACCCGTGGATCAGGACATGTCACTGCAGTAACAGTGGATCAGCACATGTCACTGCAGTACCCGTGGATCAGGACATGTCACTGCAGTAACAGTGGTTCAGTACATGTCACTGCAGTAACAGTGGATCAGGACATGTCACTGCAGTACCCGTGGATCAGGACATGTCACTGCAGTAACAGTGGATCAGCACATGTCACTGCAGTACCCGTGGATCAGGACATGTCACTGCAGTAACAGTGGTTCAGTACATGTCACTGCAGTAACAGTGGATCAGGACATGTCACTGCAGTAACAGTGGATCAGGACATGTCACTGCAGTACCCGTGGATCACGACATGTCACTGCTGTAACAGTGTATCAGCACATGTCACTGCAGTAACAGTGGATCAGTACATGTCACTGTAGTAACAGTGGATCAGGACATGTCACTGCAGTACCCGTGGATCAGGACATGTCACTGCAGTAACAGTGGATCAACACATGTCACTGCAGTACCCGTGGATCAGGACATGTCACTGCAGTAACAGTGGTTCAGTACATGTCACTGCAGTAACAGTGGATCAGGACATGTTACTGCAGTAACAGTGTATCAGCACATGTCACTGCAGTACCCGTGGATCAGGACATGTCACTGCAGTAACAGTGGATCAGCACATGTCACTGCAGTACCCGTGGATCAGCACATGTCACTGCAGTAACAGTGGATCAGGACATGTCACTGCAGAACCATGGATCAGTAAGACTGCAGTAAGAGTGGATGTGGACCTTTCAATGCAGTAGCCAGTGGATGTGGACATTTCAGTACCAGCGGTTGATAAGATGTTGCTAGACTGTTGTTAAGGTGTACCAGAGGTTGCTAGGATGTTGTTAGGTTGTTGTTAAGGTGTTGCTATGTGGTTTAGGAATTTGGAAAAAGTAAAGAAATTTCCTTAACTGTTTTTCCCCAATCCATTGCATGTAAACATACCTGGCCAAAATTCCACGGGATCGAATCGATATAGTTGGAGTTACCACAAAAGATGATGCCATCCTGAGACATCACATACTCCTCTCTCTCCTCCTTCTTCTCCATGTACACGGTGTCATCTGTTACAACCAAACATGAAGGACTTGCTCTAAAACATTGCCCTTAAATACTGGAGAAGTACAGTTTGGACACCCCTGGACACGATACATGTTCTGTTGGCTTTGTGGAGAAGATAAGTGAACTATGGAGAACTCACTTCCGCACACATTTTGTTTTATTATTTTCCAATATTTTAAACTAAATATTAATAAACGAAATAAATATTTGTGCACTAAATATGCACAGATATTCCCTGTAGAGAATGAGGCTGATTATGAATGTCCTGAGGCTGATTCCCTGAGTATTGAGGCCTCTCAGTGCATGTGGAGGCTTACTTGGATTCCTATCCGATTTTTTTGTTTGCACATGTGCGCAAACATTCCTCGAAATTAGCAAGCAGCATTTAACACAGCAACCACGAGATGGTAAGAAGATGCCATGACAGCGACGCGGAAACTGAAACGACGATGTTCATATTGTTTTAAAAGCCGCATGCAGTTTGAGTCTACAACACACCTGTGAGTTTATTGGCTGGTTGTGAAGTAGGAGTCTGATTACTGCCTAACTCATTTAGACGTGTAAACCATGATCTGATACTGAGTGAATTACTGACAAAGTCTGATTTCTCTCAGACTATAAAAAAGTACCTAGAGACGTACTCAGTGTCTTAATTACAGAAGTACAGAAACCTGGTGGAGGACTTTGTGGCATGGTGCCATAGGAACAACCTGCTACTGAACACTTCCAAGACCAAAAAGATGGTGGTGGACTCTGTGGTGAAGGTGGCGGAGAGGAGGACACTGCACAAACTGCTGTCCATTATGGATGATGATGAACATCCACTGCACACCACCATCATGGACAAAAGGCGCAAGTTCAGTGGCAGGCTGCTGTCACAGAGCTGCTCCACGGACAAACCCAGGCGATCCTATGTCTCAAGAGCCATCAGGCTCTTCAGCTCTTCCCAGCGGGGCCGATTCCTACTGTTCTCTCTACAGTTATATTTGTAGTTTTGTGGAGAGACTTGCTTGGTCATACTAATCCCCTTACTGTAATATCGTATTACTGCACTTCCAAAAGCAATACAACGTGCCGTGTTGACCAGGGGTGCCAGAACATTTGCACACAACTCTATAACATCTATAATCGTTTTTGTAAAACATCAGATATTTCACTTCTTTGTTTTTTGACTGTTTATTAGATTTTGAATAACCTACCTGGACACCAGGGGTTAAACAGCAGTACAAATTTACCCAGATTAGTCTTGCGGTTCTGTGGAGAGAAAATTCTCATTCAGCAACACTTCAGAAATTACAATCATAGTTTACAGAAGAGCATGAAGATGGAGTGTTTATACATGAATACAGGATTGCTTATTAATACACTCCAGCCGCATACTGAAGATTAAACATGAGCAGATATGTATTAGAGATCTTGAACATACTGAGGATTCAGATAGGCGTAGACTGTATTTCCCAATCTGAGCATTGGGAGCTGGAATAACGATCAATGAGACGGCTTGTCCACACTGAGACACTGATGCGCTCCATCCTGAATCCTGCTTCTCTCCATTTAAATCCATGACGATGGTGATCCCGGTGGACCCACTTGGATATGTTTCTATAAAACACAAAATAAACAAATACCTCATGATATATACGAAAATTAAAACAACACAATAAAATAACAATAAACTCGTAAAAAAGCAGAGAGCTGAATCACAACACAGGGATTTAATCATTCACAATAGTTACCGAATCATTCACAATAGTTACCGAATCATTCACAGTACTTACCGAATCATTCACAATAGTTACTGAATCATTCACAGTACTTACCGAATCATTCACAATAGTTACCGAATCATTCACAATAGTTACCGAATCATTTACAATAGTTACTGAATCATTCACAATAGTTACTGAATCATTCACAGTACTTACCGAATCATTCACAATAGTTACCGAATCATTCACAATAGTTACCGAATCATTTACAATAGTTACCGAATCATTTACAATAGTTACCGAATCATTCGCAGTGGTTACCAGATCATACACAGTACTTACCGAGCCAGTAGTTACTCAAAAATTTTTAATAGATACTCAACAATTTTGTAGTAGTTACTAAATAATTCATAGTAGTTACTGAATAATTTATAAAAGATACTGAATAATGTACAGTAGTTACTGAATAACTCATACTAGATAATGAATCTTAGTTACTGAATAATTTATAGCTGTTACTGAACAATTTATAGTAGTTACTGAATAATTTATAGTAGATACTGAATAATGTACAGTAGTTACTGAATAACTCATACTAGATAATGAATCTTAGTTACTGAATAATTTATAGCTGTTACTGAATAATTTATAGTAGTTACTGAATAATTTATAGTAGATACTGAGTAATTTATAGCTGTTACTGAATCATTTATAGTAGATACTGAATAATTTATAGTAGTTACTGAATAATTTATAATAGTTACCGAACAATTTATAGTAGATACTGAATAATTTATAGTAGTTACTGAATAATTTATAATAGTTACTGAATAATTTATAAGAGTTACTGAATAATTTATAGTAGATACTGAATAATTTATAGTAGTTATTGAATAACTTATAGTAGATACTGAATAATTTATAGCTGTTACTAAATCATTTATAGTAGATACTGTATAATTTATAGTAGTTACTGAATAATTTATAATAGTTACTGAATAATTTAGAGTAGTTACTGAATAATTTATCGTAGATACTGAATAACTCATACTAGATAATGAACCTTTGTTAGTGAATAATTTATAGCTGTTACTGAATAATTTATAGTAGTTACTGAAAAATTTATAGTAGATACTCAATACTTTATAGTAGTTACTGAATAATTTATAGTAGTTACTGAATAATGTATAGTAGTTACGGAATAATTTATAGCAGATACTGAATAATTTATAGTAGTTACTGAATATTTTATAGTAGTTACTGAATATTTTATAGTAGATACTGAATAATTTATAGTAGTTACTGAATAATTTATAGTAGTTACTGAATAATTTATAGTAGATACTCAATACTTTATAGTAGTTACTGAATAATTTATAGTAGTTACGGAATAATTTATAGCAGATACTGAATAATTTATAGTAGTTACTGAATAATCTGTAGTAGTTACTGAATAATTTATAGTAGATACTGAATAATTTATAGTAGTTACTGAATAATGTATAATAGTTATTGAATAATTTATAATAGATACTGAATCATTAATAGTAGTTACTGAATCATTTATAGTAGTTACTGAATAATTTATAGTAGTTACTGAATAATTTATAGTAGATACTGAATAATTTATAGTAGATACTGAATATTTTATAGTAGTTACTGAATAATTTATAGTAGTTACTGAATATTTTATAGTAGTTACTGAATAATTTATAGTAGTTACTGAATAATTTATATTAGATACTGAATAATTTATAGTAGTTACTGAATCATTTATAGTAGCTACTGAATAATTTATAGTAGTTACTGAATAATTTATAGTAGTTACTGAATCATTTATAGTAGTTACTGAATAATTTATAGTAGTTATTGAATAATTTATAGTAGTTACTGAATATTTTATAGTAGTTACTGAATAATTTATAGTAGTTATTGAATAATTTATAATAGATAATGAATAATTTATAGTAGTTACTGAATAATTTATAGTAGTTACAGAAAAATTTATAGTAGATAATCAATACTTTATAGTAGTTACTGAATAATTTATAGTAGATACTGAATATTTTATAGTAGTTACTGAATAATTTATAGTAGTTACTGAATAATTTATAGTAATTACTGAATAATTTATAGTTACTAAATATTTTGTAATAGTTACTGAATAATTCATAGCAGTTACTGAATATTTTATAGTAGTTACTGAATAATTCATAGAAATTGCTGAATAACTGAAAACAATCAAAAACTAAATTCTTGAGGTGATATATTGGACCTGCCTCAGAGCTGGTTTAAACTACCATTAATTCACACAGTTACAGAGGTGCTGAACAAGACTGAAAAGCTGTCACACCTGTTTTAGCAATCAGTCTGGCCTTGGTGAGGCTTTGCAGGAGGTTTCCATCAGCTTTCTTCAGAGCGATGAAGAAGGGCTGGCCGCGCCTCACGATGAGACGGTCCTCACGGAAGACATTAGTGTGGTGATCCACATTGTTCTGCTCCCACTGGAGGTCACACACAACTGTACAAAAAATTATATGACTCTCTCTCTCTCCATCTCAACATTCTAGAATTCTAAAATAAGACATTGTGAATATAATTGGAGCACAGTAATACCAACAGAATCATATTAATATAAGATATATAAGCTCTAATAACACGAACTACCAAATCAAAATGAATTTCTAAATGTATTATTTATGTATAATTATGTATAAATGTTTAATTAGGTTAGCACACAGTAGGCATGGAAATAATACATGCATCTATCCGTCTGTCAGCTATCTATCTATGTATCTATCTATCTATCTATCTATCTATCTATCTATCTATCTATCTATCTATCTATCTATCTATCTATCTATCTATCTCTCTATCCGTCTGTCTGTCTGTCTATCTATCTAGTCCCATTTTATTCTACACACTACCGTAAAGCTAGAACCCAACCTGCTGTACCTGTGGAGATGCTGATATATATACACACATGTATAAGATTACCTTTGTCGCTCATATTGTGCAGGCACCTGAAAGGATACAGCTAGACGTCCAGCTCGCCGACCCCGTGAACAGTCACGAACCTTGTGTTCTTATATACCGACTTCAGCCGCTGCTTAGGCAGCAGCTCTGGCGGTGGTTTTGCAACCCAGTGAACACATGGGAAGTAAGTGGCTTGTGCATCTGCCCAGTTGCGGAGATGTAAAACTGAGTTTGAGAGGAACTAGGTTTCACAATGGCTTCAAGTTTTCTTTGTGGTCGATTTTGCCTCACAGCACATTGAAAGTCCGATGGTTCCCACAGTGCTGTGTTTGGTGTGTTTTAGTTCAGGCACTGCATTACCCATTTACCATTTCATGTACTAACTGGGTCCCACTACCACCACTACGAACAGTTTGGTGTCCTATATCACCCAGAGTAATAGCCACCCCAAACTTAGTAACTGGCTGTGCCACTTTTTACCGCAGGATTTTAGTCCACTCACCCCAACACCACCACACTACCACCACCACACTACCACCACCATGCTTCCCATGTCTTCCTAATAGTTCTACTTTGGGCTCATCACTCCTCCTCTCTTTACCCAATCTCTGTCCATAGATGGAATCATGACCTGTGACCATACATGAGGTGAGCAAGTCTTCCTCTGGGCTCTCCTTGCCCTCTTGGATGAGTTGTTACGATGTTCTTGGAGGACTTTTGATGGGCCAGACACTCCTGGATAGTTTTCCAACTGTTCAGACTCTACAGTCTTACACCCAACAGCTCCACCTGATGAGAGTCTGAACCAGTCCGTATCCTGATACACCACATATACTCCTGATGTAGCACAGTATGATACTCCTCCATACCTCCACCTCTAATATATCTTTAGTTTATTTTGCTGCAGTGTAAAAGCTCTAGTTCCTCTTTTAGTTTAGCGAATATTCATGATGGACTCTTGGTGGCGTTAATAAATAATGGTCATCCACCTCTTTGAAGGCATATGAGGCCCTAAAGGTGTTTAAGCAGTGAGGAGCTGAACTCCACCCTCCTGGCAGCCTACAGAGAACCACTAGCAGCCTGTTAATGAAGTCTTGTAGTTTAATTTGAGCTCAAACGTTTTGGGTTTTTCACCCTAGTAGCTGCTAGAAATCTCTCCGGTTCTTGAAGGGCTGTCCCATTTCATAAGGGGAAATTCCCAAACACTACCTCTTGTAACTAAAGGAATTGGGCCTAAGCATAATAAGATTTGCTAGTGATGTTTAACAGTCAGTGAGGTCAGTCGTGTGTCAATTGATGCTCAACATTAAGAATCTTGAGGTCAACATTCGTTCAACAGCAGGACGTTGTGAGTTTGACTCTCAGGAAAGCCAAAGCTGTCCATTTCTGGAAGCCCCAGAGGAGAAAAGGTTGGAACTGTGTGATAGAAAGCGTTCCAGGTAACGGGGGAAATACAGGGGTTGGACAGTGAAACTGAAACACCTGGTTTTAGACCACAGTCATTTATTAGTATGGTGTAGGGCCTCCTTTTGCGGCCAATACAGCGTCAGTTGGTCTTGGGAATGACATATACTGCGTCCTGCACAGTGGTCAGAGGGAGTTTAAGCCATTCTTCTTGCAGGATAGTGGCCAGGTCACAACGTGATGCTGGTGGAGGTTCGTCCTTCTTGGTGGTATGCTGACATTACCCTGGATACCGTGGCTCTTGATACATCACAAAGACTTGCTGTCTTGGTCACAGATGCGCCAGCAAGACGTGCACCAACAGTTTGTCCTCTTTTGAACTCTGGTATGTCACCCAGAATGCTGTGTGCATTGCAGTATGTTGAGCAGAACTGTGCTCTTACCTGCTAACTGAACCTTCACACTCTGCTCTTACTGGTGCAATGTGCAATTAATGAAGATTGGCCACCAGGCTGGTCCAATTTAGCCATGAGACCTCCCACACTAAAATGACAGGTGTTTCAGTTTCATTGTCCAACCCCTGTAGGTAAAAGTTCTATGTTGGTTACCCAACTGATATGCAGAACCAGAAAATGGAACTGGGAGAACTTTTGACCCGATGAAGAAGTCTGTGATCCCGACTTCTCAAATTCAGTCAGGTCAAAAAAAGGGCTGTGTCATCATTTAACTGATCAGTTCGAGTTGAGCTGAGTTGACTTCCCATTTGTGGGTGTGAACACGGTTTGTTGGGGTGCTGCATGTGTGAGGAAAGAAAAGACCTCAATTACACAACAGCTTTCCTTTATTTTCACTTTAGTTTAAATAAAAACAGACCATTTCACGCGTGCAGTAAAAGTGCTGCACAGGGGTAACTGTAGAAAAGACCACCGCACTCATACACGACTGACCACCGCACTCATACAGTACTGACTGCCGCACTCATACAGTACCGACTATCGGACTCATACACTACTGACCTCATACACTACTGACTACCGCACTCATACACGACTGACCACCGCACTGATACACTACTGACCACCGCATTCATACACGACTGACTACTGCACTCATTCACGACTGACTACCACACTCATACAGTACTGACTACCGCACTCATACAGTACTGACCTCATACACGACTGACTACCGCACTCATACAGTACTGACTACCGCACTCATACAGTACTGACCTCATACACGACTGACTACCGCACTCATACAGTACTGACTACCACACTCATACAGTACTGACTACCGCACTCATACAGTACTGACCTCATACACGACTGACTACCGCACTCATACACGACTGACTACCGCACTCATACAGTACTTACTACCGCACTCATACAGTACTGACCTCATACACGACTGACTACCGCACTCATACACGACTGACTACCGCACTCATACACGACTGACCACCGCATTCATACACGACTGACTACTGCACTCATTCACGACTGACTACCACACTCATACAGTACTGACTACCGCACTCATACAGTACTGACTACCGCACTCATACAGTACTGACTACCGCACTCATACAGTACTGACCTCATACACGACTGACTACCGCACTCATACACGACTGACTACCGCACTCATACAGTACTTACTACCGCACTCATACAGTACTGACCTCATACACGACTGACTACCGCACTCATACACGACTGACTACCACACTCATACAGTACTGACTACCGCACTCATACAGTACTGACCTCATACACGACTGACTACTGCACTCATACACGACTGATTACTACACTCATACAGTACTGACTACCGCACTCATACAGTACTGACTACCGCACTCATACAGTACTGACCTCATACACGACTGACTACTGCACTCATACACGACTGACTACCACACTCATACAGTACTGACTACCGCACTCATACAGTACTGACTATGGCACTCATACTCTACTGCTTACCGCACTCATACAGTACTGACTACCACACTCATACACTACTGACTACTGCACTCATACACTACTGACTACTGGACTCATACACTACTGACTACCGGACTCATACTCTACTGATCTCATACACTACTGCCTACTGTCTTCATACAGTACTGATTACCACACTCATACACTACTGATCTCATACACTACTGACTACTGCACTCATACACTACTGACTACTGCACTCATACACTACTGACTGCTGCACTCATACACTACTGACTACCGCACTCATACACTACTGACTACTGGACTCATACACTACTGTGTACCGCACTCATACACTACTGACTGCTGCACTCATACACTACTGACTACTGGACTCATACACTACTGACTACTGCACTCATACACTACTGACAACCGCACTCATACACGACTGACTACTGCCCTCATACACAACTGACTACCGCACTCATACACTACTGACTACCGACTACTGTCTTAATACACTACTGATCTCATATACTACTGACTACTGCACTCATACAGTAACTGTAGAAAAGACTACCACACTCATACACTACTGACTATCGCACTCATACACGACTGACTACCGCACTCATACACTACTGACTACCGCACTCATACACTACTGATCTCATACACTACTGCCTACTGTCTTCATACAGTACTGATTACCACACGCATACACTACTGACTACTGCACTCATACACTACTGACTACTGATCTCATACACTACTGACTACTGCACTCATACACTACTGACTACTGCACTCATACACTACTGACTGCTGCACTCATACACTACTGACTGCTGCACTCATACACTACTGACTACTGGACTCATACACTACTGACTACTGGACTCATACACTACTGACTACTGCACTCATACACTACTGACTACTGGACTCTTACACTACTGACCTCATACACTACTGACCACTGCACTCACAGTAAATGTAAAAAAGACTACCGCACTCTACATTAATAAAAACATCCTGCATATACAGACTGGATGTTAGAGAATCAACACATTTACACAGTTACATGTGACACTTTCATTAAGACCATGTGGCATCAGCACTGAACTCCTCAGTAGCTCTCCAGTAGCTCTCCAGTAGCACTTCGGTTGACCTTAAAGTTCCCTCTATGTGACCGTCATCTCTTTCTTCAGCCAGTCTTATCTGTTTCCTCCATGTGGGTTCTGTCACTTCTCCTGTAGGTGATGGCTCCATCACTCATTCTGTGAAAATCTGACTCATGATCATGAAGCAAAAGGTCAAGCGTGGCGTCATTCCACTTCAAGTTAATTCACAAGGTTTACGAGGTTATCTGTCTGTGGACCTGGTAAAAAAAAAAAAACAAGGAAGGAAAAACACCTTTATTAAACGTGGGTCTGATCTACTATGTATCTGGACAAACTTGTGAGGTCCAGATCAGCTCGAATGCAACGTTGTGGGATGTACAGTAGCAAATACTAGGAATTTCAGGAATGCTCTCCAACTGTTATGCTGATAACACCATTAGTAGCACCGTACACTGTAACTATGTAGGACTATTAACTATGGTCTTTGGCCACGCCCAAATACAGTCCCTCCTTTTAGCCAATCATTAACATCTGCTCTGGAGCCATTTACCACACATGGAACGAGACATTCCACCTCTTCCCAATCTATGGATCCCATCACTCACACCCAGCAGGGATTTATAGCCCCATCATCCTCATGTAGCGCCATCTGCAGGGGCCAGAACTCACTACCACCCACCTGACTTACTTTTCTTTCCTCAAGTCCAGTGGTGTCGTCGTCACTGTGCTTAAAGAATCTGCTGGGCTGCTTAAGTATCTGTCCATTAGGCTATAATGCGGTTATAACAGCCTTATTATGCAGTGGGTATGTCTGTTTTCGGACCTGTAGTGAGCCGTGTAGGTTGCGGCTCAGTAGGGAGGGCCTTTTCCTGGGCTGTGTAGGGGATCTGTGTTGTAGGTGGGCCGCAGGTGATGGTGGTTGGGTAACCTCAGTGTTTGGGGAAGTGCAGGAGGGTTCTGAGCAGCTACTCACACATGCACACTCTCCAGAAGATTCAGTGCTGTCTGCGTAGAGGGAGAGAGAGAGAGAGTGTGTGAGAGAGAGAGAGTGTGAGAGAGAGAGAGAGAGAGAGAGAGAGAGAGAGTGAGAGAGAGAGAGAGAGAAAGAGTGAGAAAGAAAGAGAGAGAAAGAGAGAGAAAGAGAGAGAGAGAGAGAGAGAGAGAGAGAGAGAGAGAGAGAGAGAGAGTTGAGAGGTATTGAGAGAGAGGGAGAAGAGAGAGAGAAGGAGAGAGAAAAGAGAGAGAAAGAGAGAGAGAGAGAGTTTGAGAGTTGGAAAGAGAGAGAAAAGAGAGAGAGAGGAAAGAGAGAGAGAAGAGAAAGAGAGAGAGAGAGGAGAGGGAGAGGAAAGAGAGGGAGAGAGAGAGATAGAGAGAGTAAGTGTGAGAAAGATAGAGAGAGATAGAGTGAGAGAGAGAAAGAGAGAGAGAGTGAGAGAGAGAGAGAGAGAGAAGAAGAGAAGAGTGGAGAAGATTAAAGAGAGAGAAAGAGAGAGAAGAGAGGGAGAGAGAGAGTTGAGAGAGGAGGGAGAGAGAAAGAGAGAGAGGGGAGAGGAGAGAGAGAGAGAGAGAGAGAGGGAGAGAGAGAGAAGAGAGATGCTAAGGAGAGGGAGGAGAGAGAGGGAGAAAGAGAGTGAGGAGAGAGAACCAAACAATCAGACCAATAGGGAGGAGGGACAGAAGGAAAGGGGAGTGAGCCTAAGAACAGTGAGATGTAGAAGAATCCTGAGAGGAGATGAGGAGGGAGAGAGGGAATGTTGCTTGGGATTGGCAGACTGGAAAAATGTGGTAATGATGTCATGCAGAGGTGCATTGTGGGAGAGAGAGAGTAGTTGGAGAACATGAAAGAGTGGGAGAGAGAGAGACCAAAAACCTGGGAACACGGTAGATTGTAAAGGGTGAGGACAGCGAAGAGAACCATACAGGGCTGAACAAGCCCTGCCATGCACTCAGAAAAATGTGGAATGAATGGTTCATCCTGACCTGAGGGGCAGTGTGGGAAGTTTGGAACATGAAAAGCAGGAGACCTGGGGGTGTGCAGCGAAACATGAGGGGGGCAGTAACTGAGGGGCAGTAACTGAGGGGCAGTAACTGAGGGGCAGTAACTGAGGGGCAGTAAGAGGTGACTGGAGGCTGTGGTTCGTTCTCATACTCTCATGTGCTAGTAATAAATGTCAGCTGATGACAGAAACCCAGAGGCTCGTGTCAGAGGTGGGTAGACGTACCGGTCAGACGGCACTGGTTCTGAAGGTCATCTCCGCTCAGAGCTTCCGAAGTAAGGTACAGTCCGTGGCTGCTGCCGTGAACCTGGTGTAGGTGGAAACTGCTGGGTGACAAGGAGCCTCGCCCTGAAGAGGAAGATGACTGGCTGCCGGAGCTGATTGACTCAGGCCTGGGCAGGGACACGTCTTTCTGTAGGCTGGACATCCCATTCGGTGATTTCAGCAGTCCTTCCATCTCTGTAAAAGAGAAATCAGGTTCAGGCAGTGTTAGGAGCTGGAAGACCACTCAGGGCTTCAGTTTCTGTGAGAATGTAAACCAGTTCGGTTCATTTGTACACGGTCGGGTCACATTATTATGACCACCAGCTAATATCCAGAGTAACTGCAGCTAGACGGGCTGGGAGGGACTCAGTAAGGTCCTGGTTGACACAGGTATCTGGAGTCATGCTGACTGCATCCCAGACCTGCTGGAGAGTGCATGGAGGCATCCATGGAGCGACCACGATGATCACGGAGGTTCCCCAGATGCTCCAGTGGTTTACGTCAGAAGAATTAGTCCAAGGTGGTACCCGGGAGCCTTGGTATCTTCCAACCACTGTTGGATATTTCTAGCCATGTGACAGCCATTGTATTGTTTGAAGACAATCAGCATGTATGGGTGAACAGGATCTACAAGGATGGATTCATACCTGAATCGTCTGAGAGCGCCTATCACATGAATGAGTGGATCGGGATCACCCAAACGATTCAGTACCAGTACCAGTACCTGATTTCATAGCCAATTCCTGACCTACACATTATTTGACAAAATGTGGGTGTGGCTTAAAGCCAATTAAATTTCATTTAAAAAATGTACTGGGTCAGAATTGTTCACCATAGCAGTAATGGGAAATGGATGTCTGAGGAGTTTAACTAAAATTCGTTAACTCTAAAAGCGCTATTATAAAAAATTATTATTATTATTATTAACAACAACAACAAAACAACAACAATAATAATAATAACAAAACATTATTATTATTATTATTATTAATATTATTATTAACAACAACAACAACAACAATAATAATATTGTTATTGTTATTATTATTGTTATTATTATTATTATTATTTATTTATTTATTTATTTATTTATTTTTTAGTTATTATAAAAAGTATTTTTATTTTAAGGAAGAGAAAAATGCATTTTGCCATCATCACAGATACGCATACGCTTACTTCAGAAAACATGTTCAAGTTGACTGGTGAGTTTTGAAACGGTAATCCCTTGTTCCCTTCACCACCCATGTAAAGACATGAGTCAGTAAGTCACTCTACAACCAACCCTTTCACACCAAACCACCCAGAATGACTGACAGTTACGGCAGATCTTTGAAATGCTGGTAAACCAAAAACGTTCTACACTCTATAACAAGCGTGCATATTTGCTCACAGATTCTGATAATATCAACTACTTATATACTAAAAGGTACATGACTAAGAAGGCTAGTCGGCTAGGTGGCTAGTATAGTGGCTAACACTCCTGTCCTCCATGGTGTAGACAGTGTAGTCCCTGGGCAAGACTCCCAACACTGCTAACGCCTACCAGCTGGTACGTCCCTCTGGATTATTACCTCTTCCTTGCATAAAACAGGTGACGGCTCTGTTGTGGATGGCTCCCTCGCTGGACTGGATGTCCATTAAGGCTTTAGTGCCCACTCCCATGAACACCCGCTCCTGCCTCCGCAGCTCTGTACAAAAACAAGCGGCACTTAAGAATGATAATCCACTGGGACGGTAGTTGAATGGTAGCCTACTATATAGCCACACCCACCTCTGTTCTTCAGGGCCTGTTCCCACAGGATCTGGCCCAGGTCTGCAGTCCATGCCTGTTTGATGTCCCGGCTCTCAGCCTGAAGGATGTAGGTGTCCTGGGCTCTCCTCCTTCTGAACCAAATCTCAAAGCACAGCCCACTGTCCCCACAGCTCTGGGTCAGCCCTATATCACACGTCTGTGTTTCAAAGGGAACACGTATCAGCGAGGAACCCATCAGGGCTTTTTAGAGCTTCAGAGATCAGAGGAATTGGGTATAGGAATTGGTCAGTTGGGCCAGATTTGGTGGATGCCTTCCCTGATTCACTTCCGAGGAGAATTCCCTGTAGGCTGGGATTTTAGCCACCGCTGGTAGACCCGTATGACCATACGCTTCCATACACCTGCAGATTCAGCTACTTCCTTCACACTATGGTCTTTGGCCACGCCCACATGCTCAGTCACTCCTTTTAGCCAATCATTAACATCTGCTCTGGAGCCATTTACCACACATGGCTCGACACATTCCCTGCACTGTCCCACCTCATCCCAATCTATGGATCCTGTCACTCACACCCCTCAGGAGCCTGAAGTTGCTACCACCTTTAATTCACCCGGTGACTCATTTTTCTGTCCAGGGAGCTTCAGAATCAATCAACAGTGTGAGTTTAGCGCTAACATACATTGAGAAATCCCATAGTGGTGCTAGCAACAGTTAGCCTTATTGTATAGTTCAGAATCTTAGGCCCAGAACTAAAGGCCTAGCTCTGATAATCATGTGTACTGAAGATTGTGTTGGTACTGGTAGGAGAGTCGTCTCTAAATGAGATCTATCGTTTTTTCTTATTTGTGTTGACTGCAGCTATGTGCAGTCGAGCTCACTATGCTCAGGAACACACCTTGAAAGACTGCTTGTAGACGTACACGTCATCTCCACGGTGGGTTTTCTTGGTCTTGGTGAAGAGGATGAGGTCCTGGAACAGGAACACCCGCCGCAGGGCTCTTTTCTTACGGAACATCACGTAGAACTCGTCCTGCCGAATTAACTGGCCTTGCTCCTTCAGGTTCACCTGAACAGGGAAGGGTTAACTTATCAGAGTCGGCTCAACATAACCCTGCTGCCTACATGGGCTTAAACGGCTTAGTCAGTGAAGACAGAAGACCTTCTCAGATCCTGGACACTGGACTTCCAGCATGCTGTGTCCATGTGTATTGAGTCGTGGTGACTGTTTTACGCAGTCAAGGTCACATATTATTGACCATCCGCGTAGTTTGACAGGTCAGCAAGTTGTCCCCTGTGATCCTAGAGGACTCGCCAATACCGCTATACAGGTATATGGATTCCATCCTCACAGTACATACACAGACACATACATGTGCATGAAAG
>JAMWET010006215.1:0-25476 GCA_024036415.1 Prochilodus magdalenae
CATTTTATTCTCCTTTTTCAGACTTGTTGGGTGTGATTTCACTGCACAGTCTATTGACACTTTGCTGTCAGCGTTACAGACAAAAAACTCTTCCCTGAAAGACTTAGATCTCAGTAATAATGGGAAACAGGATTTATTGGAGAGGTTCTTTACTGGACTGAAGAATTCACACTGTAAACTGGAGACACTCAGGTTCGTGTTTCAGAGTAATTTTTATTCAATTAAAATGACTTACATGAGTGTATTGTAATGTGTGTTGTGTTTACTGTTCTTTTTCAGACTTGCTGGGTGTAGTCTCACTGCACAGTCTATCAACGCTCTGCAGTCAGTTTTACAAACAGAACACTCTTCCCTAAAACACTTGGATCTCAGTTATAATGGGCTGCGGGATTCATTGGAGAGTCTCGCTATAGGACTGAAGAATTCACACTGTAGACTGAAGACACTCAGGTTTGTGTTTCTGAGGTTTTTTATTCAGTTACAATGACTTTCTTGAGTATATTGTAATGTGTGTTTTATTTACTGTTCTTTTTCAGACTTGCTGGATGTAGTCTCACTGCACAGTGTATTGACACCCTGCAGTCAGTTTTACATACAGAACACTCTTCCCTGAAAGACTTGGATCTCAGTTATAATGGGCTGCAGGATTCATTGGAGAGTCTCGCTATAGGACTGAAGAATTCACACTGTAGACTGGAGACACTCAGGTTTGTGTTTGAGAAATTTTATTCAATTAAAATTACTTTCTAGAGTGTACTGTAACCTGTGTTGTATTTACTCTTCTTTTTCAGGCTTGTGGGCTGTAATCTCACTGCACAGTCTATTGACCCTCTGCAGTCAGTCTTACAAACAGAACACTCTTCCCTAAAAGACTTGGATCTTAGTAATAATGCGCTGCAGGATTCACTGGAGAGTCTCTCTGCAGGGTTGAAGAATTCACACTGTAGAATTGAGACACTCAGGTTCGTGTTTCTGCGTTCTTTTATTTAATTAAAATTACTTAAGTGTATTGTTACATGTGTTGTATTTACTGTTCTATTGCAGACTTGCTGGGTGTAGTCTCACTGCACAGTCTATTGCCACCCTGCAGTCACTCTTACAAACAGAAAAGTCTTCCCTAAAACACTTGGATCTCAGTTATAATGGGCTGCAGGCGTCATTGGAGAGTCTCTCTGCAGGATTGAAGAATTCACACTGTAGAGTTGAGATACTCAGGTTCGTGTTTCTGAGGTTTTTTATCCAATTAAAATTACATTCTTAAGTGTATTTTAATGTGTTGTATTTACTGTTCTTTTTCAGACTTGTTGGCTGTAATCTCAGTGCACAGTCTATTGACCCTCTGCAGTCAGTCTTACAAACCGAACACTCATTCTTAAAAGAACTGGACATCAGTAACAATGACCTGGATGATTCAGGAGTGGAACTGCTTTCTACTGGACTGAAGAGCAAACACTGCACATTGGAGATACTCAGGTCAGAAGTCAAAATATTATTGAAACTATGGTATTCTCAGCTTAAAATGAAATATGACAGAATAATTTAACATATCAACACATTATTTTTATTATATGGTAATTTTACATGTGAAAAATAACTTCAAACTGAAAGTTCTGATATGACAATAATATTGTATGCATATACAGTCAAAGTGTGATACAAAGTGTGAATTCTCATTCAATGTGATTATTTCTTTCTACATTGTAGATTTATATTGAAGACAGGTCATTGTTACTGATGTCAAAACTACGAAGTAACACATTGAACTATGTAGTAACAAAAGATGTTAAACAAGAAATATAAATGTTTTATTCTTTAGATTCTTCAAAGTAGTCCATTTTTTGCTTCGATGGCAGTTATGCACACTTTTTGCACAATTTATCAGCTTCATGATGTCATCTGGAATGTTTTTTTAGTTTTTAGTTTTTTTTTAGTGGAATTGCTTGCCTTCTTAATGTGATTGAGACCATCACTTGTGATGTGTGGCGGTAGTTTTGGTACACAGTTCTATAAAGTGAATAGCCCTACTTGGAGAATGACCCCAAACACACCTTTAGGCTATGTAAGGACTATATAAAACATTCCTGGTTTAACATGTTTTCGTTTACTATATAATTATATGAATATAACATAACTCCATATGTGTTCCTTTATAGTTTTAATGTCTTAAATATTAATCTGCAGTAATACAGTGTCTACAATAATACAGTGTTGATTGAGAAGGTGTGCAAACTTTTGACTGGTCTTGTATATGCTGTTTGGAAATTGTGAACACTCATTTTAGGAATTTCTACATCAATGTAACGTAAAATATTATCAGGTCATGAGTCAAGTCATAGTACATTTACATTTACATTTCTGGCATTTAGCTGACGCTCTTATCCAGAGCGACTTACAAGGTTAATCACATTACAGGTGGGCCAATGTAGTGTTGGGAGTCTTGCCCAAGGACTCTTATTGGTGTAGCACAGCATAGTCACCCAGACCGGGATTCGAACCCCAGTCTCCCACGTGTGGTGGTGGCTACTTGGTGGGTAGTGGTGTTATCCGCTGAGCTACACCAACCAGTAGTAGTAGATAGAGAACCTGATAAAATTAATAAGACAATTACACAGTAAAATGAAGAATTATTAGAGATGAGCCTAGAATTCATTGCATTTCAAAACCGGGGATAAACTCACACAGTCAAATAATTGCAAGCAATATATATAAATTTAGCATTGAAAAAGTGTTGGTCAGTCTTTGAAAGTCCAGACCAGTCCAGTCACCCAGTTATTGTGGCTTATTTTAATAGAAAGGGGAAAAAATGAAATAAAATAAAATGTATATCTATCTAGATGGTTTAAAGTAGTGAAAAGCAATGCTCAGAAAAAAAGAAATCCTTTTGTCCAATTTCAAATCCTGTCCCTCTCAACTGTTGCTTATTGCGTGGTTTTGGTTTTAGGAGGTTCATTTTGATTCTGTTTGTTGCCTCATGCTCGCCAGCTCCCTTGCAATCCTTAATTCTCCCTGCCACCATAGTAATTTCGAGGAGCTTCCTAGTTTCCACTCTTTTTTGGGCATTATCAGTAAAAGCAAATGTTCGAACCCCACTGCGGATTGAATTTTCTGAGCAGTAGTTCAGTTGTCTGCTCCTCTATTGTTCTGCACTAAGGTTTTCTCTTTCTGTGTTGGCTGTCTGACCCTGTTTATGTTGGTTCTTCATGCGGGAGGCCTCGGTTCAAACCCTGTTTAAGTGAGTCGCCTGTTACAGGCATGTAATAGTTGCAAGATTAAATGGGAACCTTGGATAACTTCTAAACAACTAAAGGCATTTCTTACAATGGTTATAATTACTGTCCATGAGTCCGCCATCAGGAGGTCACTGAATGATTATGGTGTGCATGGCAGGGTTTCAAGGAGAAAGCCACTGCGCTTCAAAAAGTACATTGCAATCCATCTCCACTTTGCTCATGGACAAGCCAGAAGGCGATTGGAACAATATTTTGTGGAGGGATGAGAGCAGAAAAAAAATTACAAAAATTGACTGTAATTCAACAGTTACCAGACATGTTAGTTGCAGTTATTGCTGCACCAGATACTGGAAGCAAAGATTCACATACTTTTGCCACTCACATATACAGTGCCCTCCATAATTATTGGCACCCCGGTTAAGATGTGTTCTTTAGCTTCTCATAAATTGAGTTTTTTTCAAAATAATATAGGACCACGATGGAAAAAAAGAGTAAAATCCAACCTTTAACTCAAGTGAATTTATTCAGTAGGAAAAAAATCCCACATTAAGAAATAATTGTTTAACATCAAATCATGTGTGCCACAATTATTAGCACCCCTGATGTTAATACTTTGTACAACCCCCTTTTGCCAACAAAACAGCACCTAATCTTCTCCTATAATGTTTCACAAGATGGGAGAATACAGAAAGAGGGATCTTTGACCATTCCTCTTTGCACATTCTCTCTAAATCATCCAGCGACCTGGGTCCTCTCCTCTGCACTCTCCTCTTCAGCTCACCCCACAGGTTTTCAATGGGGTTGAGGTCTGGGGACTAAGATGGCCATGGGAGGAGCTTGATTCTGTGTGAGGTGAATCATTTCTGTGTAGATTTGGCCATATGTTTAGGGTCATTATCTTGCTGAAAGACCCAGTGATGACCCATCTTCAGCTTTCGGGCAGAAGCCACCAGATTTTGTTTTAAAATGTCCTGGTATTTCAAAGCATTCATGATGCCATGCACCCTAACAAGGTTCCCAGGGCCTTTGGAAGAGAACAGGCCCACAGCATCACTGATCCTACCCCATATTTCACAGTGGGCATGAGGTGCTTTTCTGCATACTCAGCTCTTGTGTTACGCCAGACCCACTTAGAGCATTTGTTGCCAAAAAGCTCTATCTTTGTTTCATCTGACCAAAGCGCACGCTTCCAGTTGAAGTCCCAGTACCGCTTAGCAAACTCCAAACGTTTGCGTTTATGATTGTGAGTGAGAAAAGGTTTTTTCCGTGCATGCCTCCCAAACAGCTTGTTGGCATGTAGATAGCGCCTGATGGTTGTTTTGGAGACTTTGTGACCCCAAGAAGCTACCATTTGTTGGTATTCTGTAACAGTGAGCTTTGGAGAACTTTTTATTTCTCTTAACTTTTTACATCATCCTCCTCACTGTGCGTCTTGGCAAAATAAACTTGCGTCCTCGTCCAGGCTTGTTTACCACTGTTCCAGTTGTTTTAAACTTCTTAATAATTCCTCTGACAGTAGATATGGACAGGTGTAGGCGAGTAGCTATTTTCTTGTAGCCATTGCCTGACTTGTAAAGGTCAACACACATCTGTCTTACTTGAATGGTATGTTCCTTTGTCTTTCCCATGTTGAAGAGAAATGGCCTCTGTGTCACGTCATATTTATACCCCAGGGAAACAGGAAGTTGTGAATTACTAATTAAATGTTCCTACATACTCTGATCAACTTCGTCAACTACTGTAGAAGTGACAGAAATACTTTTATTAAATTTATTTCCTAAGAATTGTTAGGGGTGCCAATAATTGTGGAACAGGTGATTTTATGAAGAATAATTATTTTTTAGTCAGGGATTTTATTTCCCCCTTAAAATTCACTTGAGTTAAAAGTTGGATTTTACTCTTTTTTTCCATCGTGGTCCTATATTATTTTGAAAAAAACTCAATTTATGAGAAGCTAAAGAACACATCTTAACCAGGGGTGCCAATAATTATGGAGGGCACTGTATGTACAGAGTAAGTCAAAAGTCTCAGGACACCCTTTGATGTATCTGAATACCCCAACAAGTAATGGGTGAGGAGGCCTATCTTTTAGGCTATGTCAGGAACATGTTTGCGATCTTGAAAGCTGCCATATTGGATCAAGTATTTTTTTTTCCAATGGGAAGGTTATCATGTAGCATATCAACGAAGACCAGAATTTCAGGGTCCCCTCACCCATTACTTGCTGGGGTATTCAGATATGTAATTTTACCTTTTTGTTTCTGAAATAAACTGGTGTCCTGAGACTTTTTAATCATTCTGTAATATTTGACCATTTTCCAAAATGAATGAATGGAGATGTCTAATATTTTGTCTTGTTTATGTAGTTTTGTTGCCCTTATCTACTTTTAGGACTTGTGTGAAAATCTGCTGAAGTTTTAGATCAAATTTATGGAGAAATACAGAAAAGTGTTCACAGTTTGAAGCATCACTGTTTACACCATTGTTTAGATGACTGTGAAGGCTTTTTCCAGGCATGCATTACAAATATTTTGTTGTCATGGATGTTGTAGTTTCTATTCTGACACATGCTGTTGTGTTGGAAGCATTGTTTGAAAGTCATGTATACCTCAAAGAAAAGTGTGAAAGTAATTCAGACAGTTGGAAGAGAGGGTCACATAGTAGGGCTCCAAGAAGCAGTATGATCTTAATGATGTATTACACACCACACCAGTCATGCGGATTTTACCATAGCATGCACCAGCAATATGAAGAATATGGAAGATCCACCCAAACCATCAGACTGTCTGGGATGTGTGGAGTGATCCAACAGCCATGATTGCAGACTAAAAATAACAAAAAATCCCTCAAAATAACTCAACACATTCATTTAAATCTAAACTACTGGCAACAAAAGTGAGTACACCTGTAGATGTACGAACGAAGGAGAAATAGGCGAGCTGTTTGAGGAAAACAATGCCATGTTTATTTGCCTAGGCAGGGGACCGGAACTGACCTGTGTGTTTCCCGAAAACCCCTCCGACCTACATCTCCCTTCTTAAGAAACCCTGAACATTAATCGCTAGAGAACAAGAACATTTTAACATAAATTTACACATGGTATGTGCTGAATGGGAACTTTACAGACTTTAAAGAGAACAGATTATCTGACTAAATCTGCATATCTTGGATTGGGTTTGGGAACTTTCCCAGAGCGAGTGGTGAAGGGTGCTTGTCCACCACTAGTCTGGGCTTCAGCATGGTCTTTCTGAGATTCTGGAGAGCCTGGCCAACAAGACGGGACAGTAGGTATATGTCCTTCATCAGAAGATGCTGAGGGCTCAGATTGCAGATCATGAGTTGGTGGAGCCCAGCTTGGCTTTCCTGGGTCATCATAGTCCTCTGCGGTATGCAACAGGTGGCGTCTGTTCCGCACATATTCTGAACCTTGCACCTGGACTCTGTAGCTGTTTGGCTGTGAAGCCTTTCCCATCACCACGGCCAGCTTGTCATGTCCACATGGAGTCTGTATTCGTACAGTTTGTCCATCGTGAAGTGGTGGGAGTGTTTGTGCAGACTTGTCATAATATACCTTTCTCACCTGTCTGGCCTTCACCAAGGCAGCATGTGCATGACTCACCACTTTCGGTTGCAGCATACTCTTGATGACAGGCATCATGGTCGGTGTGCGTCTGGAGAGGAGCCGCTGCGCTGGTAATGGTAGGCCATCTCTTGGTAAGTTGCGTGTACTGAGCAAGGCAGCATAGAAGTCGGTCCCATCATGAGCGCACTTCTCCAGGAGATGCTTTGCTGAGCGAACAGCCCGTTCTGCAAGTCCATTTGACTGTGGGTATAAAGGGCTGCTTGTAATATGGTGGAAATCCCATGCAGTTGCAAAGTCCTGAAATTCCTTGCTGGTGAACTGCCGTGCATTGTCAGTGAGGAGCTTGTATGGGATCCCATGGACGGAGAAATGCCGTTTGAGTTTTGCAATCACCATGGTGCTGGTGAGGTTTGGCAAGTGGTCAATTTCAAACCAGCCAGAGAAAGAGTCCACCAGGACAAGGTGCTCTTTTCCCTGCCATTCAAAAATATTAGCCGCAGTGGTAGTCCATGGGAGATCAGGAATGTCATGGAGGTGCAAGGGCTCTCTCATCTGGTGCGGCTTAAGAGCATGGCAAGGTGCACACTGGGAAACTATCCTCTCAATGTCAGAATAGATAGACAGCCAGAACATTGTTTCTCTCGCTCTGCGTTTCGTGGCCTCTAAGCCAGGATGGCCCTGGTGAAGTTGCCGCAAATAGTAAGGCTGGAGCGTAGAGGGTATTATAAAGCACTGACCGCGAAGCAGCAAATCATTGCAGACTGTGAGTTCATCTCTCATAGCGAAGAAGAGACGCAAACAATGGGGCAGCTTTTTTGAGGAGTCAGGCCAGCCAGTCATAACAAACTGGAAGAAGCCTGGAAAGAGGGTCAGCCATGGTTACACACCTAAGTTCTTCAACCCTTCGGGACGACAACACTTCTACAGTCATGACATCATAGTCCTCCGTGATCTCATCATGGGCAGAGGAGGGCAGGTGTGCCCGAGACAGAGTATCTGCAATATAGAGTTCTTTGCCCTTCTTGTAAATGACAGTTAAGCTGTAGCATTGAAATTTGAGCATCATGACCTGCAACCGAGCAGAAGCAGTGTGGAGTGGTTTCTTTAGAATTGTTATGAGTGGCTGATGGTCAGTTTCGACCGTGACTGGCCTGCCATATATGTAGTCATGAAATTTGCGACATGCGAACACGAGGGCCAGGAGCTCTTTTTCGATTTGTGCATATCGTGATTCAGTTTCAGTCAGTGCTCTAGACGCAAACGCCACAGGTCTGCCAAGTTGCAGACAGACCGCACCCAGTCCATGTTGTGACGCATCAGCTGATAACACGACTGGCTGACGAACATTGAAGTACTGAAGTAGAGGTGGAGTCGTCAGAAGCTCTTTTAGCTTGTCAACTGCAGCTGCATGATGATCTTGCCATGCCCACTCTGTGTCTTTGTGGAGAAGCTGGCGCAGAGGACCAGTCACATCACTGTAGTTCGGAATGAACTTAGAAAGATAGTTTGTCATCCCCAGGAATCGCTGTAGGGCCTGGACATCCTGAGGTGGAGGCATAAGGTGCACAGCTTCTGTTTTTGCAGGGTCAGGTTTGATGCCCTTGTCTGTAAGAAGGTGGCCCACATAGGAGACCTCAGAGACACTGAAACGACATTTGTCAGGATTGAGCTTGAGACCCACTGCCCTTATCCTGTCCAAGACCTGATGAAGACGCTGGTCATGTTCATGTAGGGTGCGGCCCCAGATAAAGAGGTCATCCACCATCATGTCGCATGGAAGCCCGGCAAACAGCTGCTCCATACATCTTTGGAACACTTCACTGCCTGTGGAGATACTATAGGGCATTCGGAGAAAGGCATATCGGCCAATTGGAGACATTAATGTAGTGAGTTTTGACGACTCTTCATCTAAGGGAATCTGCCAAAATCCACATGGCGAGGTCTGAGGAGTGCTTTGTTGAGATGCACAGGATCAATGCACAGCCGTACTGATCCATCCTTTTTCCGTGCAGCCACCATGGCAGAAACCCACTCAGTGGCCTCCTCCATAGGGGCAATGACACCCAGCCGTGTCATACGCTCCAGTTCTTTAACAACATCATCTTTCATTGCAATTGGGATCTGCCTCGGAGCACAAATAGTTGGGTGTATCGAATTGTCCAAATGCATGTGGTAAACCATAGGAAGTTTGCCTATGGTGTTGCAGTCAAATACATCCTTGTATTCAGACAGCTCTGGAGCGTCTTGCTGTAATGCATGAACATCAGGCCCCAGATGAACAAGACTGAGTTTGATGCTGTCTGTGAGCCCAAGAAGCGGCTTGGCATTGTGGTCCACCACATGAAATTGTAGTCTCCCACATGTAAAGTCTATGTCCACACACCCAACAGTCTTAATGACCTGACCTCCAGTGGAGCAGTCTATGTGAGCTGTTTGGTCAATGTGACGCAAAAGTGCGAGCGGTAGCACGTTGCATTTTGCAGGTTTTCACCTTAACAAAACGGCTGCTCTTGGTGACAGTTAGATTTGTAAAGATTTCTCCACGCTCTGGGGTGATGTCTACACTTTCACAGTAGAGAACATCGGTGAGGGTGTTCTTCTGTTTCAACCTCATTGATTTTGTGTGTGTATTAAAACATTGTGGGGATTGTAGTGAGAATACTTCAGGTTCTCTACACAGTGCTTTGATATGCTTCTCAGACTGCTCGTGCAATTTGCTGAGGCTAACAGCTGATTCTAATGTGAGGCGTTGCTCTCAGAGCAGACGAGCACGGAGGGCGTCATTGTTGATACCACACATCAGCTGATCTCTGATTAGCTCATCGGTCAGAGCACCAAAGTCACAGCGTGCCACGAGCAGTTTTAAGGTGGACAGGTACATTTGGATAGATTCATCTGGCTTCTGGTTACATGTGTTAAATGTGTGCCTGTCCACAATAACGTTCTTGGCCGGCAAACATACCTCATCAAATTTTTTCAGCAGCACATCCGGGTCCTCTTTGTCCTCCTCCTCCGCAAAAGTGAAAGTGTCGTATTTGCACAGGGCATCAGAGCCCGCGAGGTTCAGCAGTGTGTAGGCTTGAACTTTTTTCAAGCTAGCCGACAGGCCCGCGTTGCAATAGACAATCCAATCGCGTTTGAACCGTAGCCAGTTTTCAGCAACATGTTCATCAAAGACCAGCCGTTCGATGCGCCATAACCTGAGTGCCATGGTCCGCTAACTTCTGCGTAATCGTAATTCGTAATCATGTTGGAGTATTGTCCTGTGGTCCAGTTTCTGTAGGAGGAGATCATGCTCTGCTTCAGTAATCTCACAATACATGTTGGCATTCATGGTTTACTCATGCAGCCCCAAACCATGACAGTTGTCTTTGTTCTCCTCATCACACATGCTTGACACCATCTAAACCAAATAAGTTTATCTTGGTCTCATCAGATCACAGGACATGGTACCAGTAGTCCATGTCCTTAGTCTGCTTGTCTTCAGTAAATTGTTTGAGGGCATTCTTGTGCATCATCTTTAGAAGGGGCTTCCTTCTGGGATGAGAGCCATGCAGACCGATTTGATATAGTGTGCGGCAGTAATGCTGGCAGCCCTCATACGTCTATTTTCAAAAGACAACCTCTGGATATAACGCTGAGCACATGCACCCAGCTTCTTTGGTGGAGCATGGCGAGGCCTGTTCTGAGTGGAACCTGTCCCATTAAGACGCTGTATGGTCTTGGCCACCATGCTGCAGCTCAGTTTCAGGGTTTGGGTTCTACTTATAGTCCAGAGCATCTTTATGTTCTTTTTTCAGATCCTCAGAGGGTTCCAGTGACCAGTATGAGAGAGTGTGAGAGTGATAACACCAAATTTAACACACCTGCTCCCCATTCACACCTGAGACCTTGTGACACTAACGAGTCAAATGAAACCAAGGAGGGAAACTGGGTAATTGGGCCCATTTTCATTTAGGGGTGTACTCACTTTCGTTGTCAGCAGTTTAGACATTAATGGCTGTGTGTTGAGTTATTTTGAGGGCACAGCAAATTTACACTGTTATACAAGCTGTACACTGACTACTTTACACTGTATCACAGTGTTAACTCTTCAGTGTTGTCCCATCAAATGATATAATAAAATATTTACAAAAATGTGAGGGGTGTACTAACTTTTGTGAGATACTGTAGCTCAGTGCATGTCAATTTAAGTTTGTTGGTTCTGACACAGCACAGGTTTAATTTGATATTATGTGTAGTCATTATTAATTGCATTGTACTCATTTCACAGTTTGTTTTCTGTTTCTAGTATTATCAAATTAGCAAACGGTGGTGGAAAGAAGCAAATTACATTTACTCTTGTTACTGTACCTGAGGACATGGAATAGGACAATTTTCATTTATAATGTAGAATGAACATACTTTTATACACTAGGGTTGTCAGACGAAGCTGTTCCACAATGTTCAGAATTTGACAATTTCAAATGATGAAATAAGAGATTAAAAAACCTTATATAGCAGAGCCACAAATTAAACAGTTAGCAGCAGTGTGGCTAATACAGCTGTACCACATTAATAAGACTTCCAACATTTAATAGCAAGTTAAGTTAGTGTGGCATACACAGCGGTTTCACTAAAGAGTAGAAAATGTAATAAATGAATTAATAACTAAACAACAATAATAATAATAATAATATATATAGCCACAAGTGGCAATTGGGGTCCTAGCACATCATAAGTCCACTGAGGCCTTTTGGAAAAGCAAGGCCTCACAAAGCCTAAAGCAGTTCAGACCTTATTCTTAGATCTATCAAGATAATAAAGGTATAACAGCTCAGGCAGTTTTCATGTTGTTTGGAACCATGTCATTCATTTGTATTTATCAAAAAAGGAACATCTCACTTTCAGCTTAGTGTTGTAGAGGTCCACTGAAAACTGTTCAGCTGCTTTTAAACCCTTGAGGCCTCAGAAGGCTTAAAGCAGTTTGGACCTTGTTTACAGACAGAGATGTAAAACTTATAGGAAGTGGAAGTTTATCTTCAGGTCTTCATTCGCCATAAATAATGAGCAGTGGTCTATTAACATTATAGAGACTGAGGCTCATGTGTACAGGCCCTTAGAGCATTAGGGACTATTGTGGCAGACAGAAGTGAGATTAAAGGCCTTAGAATTATTAAGAAAGCCTCTAAGTGTTTAGATCATTGATCAGGGGCCTGAGACAGACATGTGTAAGTTTAGCTGAGATTGACCTTTGACCCTTGGTTTTATAAGCTGTAATTTCTGAATGAATAGGTCAAAATAGCAGAGCAGTAGTCTATTTCTGACACAACATGTAATTACAAAGTTGTGCAGGACATAGAGTTGAATCAAATTACATAAGGAGTTCGTCTATAGCCAGTGTAACAACATTGTAATAAGCGTTTTAGTGATTTTTTTTGTGTTTTTAAGTGCTATAGTGCCCCCTAAATGTCAAACCGCATCAATTTTTGTATATCTCATTAGAGTCTTAGTGCATAAATGTCTGTTAAATATTGAGTTCATCTAGTAGAGTAATGTGTAATAAACCTTTTATTTTTATGAATAGGGCCCCCAAGTAGTCAAATCAGATGAAACTCCACTGGTTGTTAGACAGTGCCACTGTAGACACACCATTCAAGTTTCATACTGATTGGTTAATGTTAAGCCTGTCAAATGCCTACTGGAAGCTGATTGGCTAATGGCGTCCATAAATTTTGATGCATCAAGTTCTCCTTAGAGATTCACTTATAACCTGTCTTTAAGATGAAGCGTGCAAAATTTCTGCTTGATCCGACTTACGGTTGTTTAGAAACAGTTTTGCAGCCTTTATAGCGCCCCCTATCAATATGAATGTGCCAAATTGGAAAGGCCACCTCAGAATCTAGTCCTGAAAAATTTTCAAATTTTTTGGATGAAGCATTTTTGAGTTATACAATTTTTAATTAATTATATATTTTCTCGAAAGAGTTCATTTGCAAATGGCGACTATTTTGTTTACAAAAGTCGACATATTTTTAATAATTATTGAGAATCTGTGTCTGTAAAATTTTTTTAGATTTTTTACAGAATTTTTGGGCTTAAACCCTAAGACTAGTTTGCAAAAGTTGGTTATGCATATTATGCTAATTAGAAAAAGATCTAAGTATGCTGAGCTTAATGGTTTAAATTGCAAATTGATTGCTTTTGACCCAAGGAACCTAGGAAAAATGTTATTTTGTCTGGCAAAATTTTGGTTTAGGAGTTATAGGTCAAAATGTATTTTAGTTTGCTATAGCGCCCCCCTTTGGCCAATTGGTGCCATTTTTTGTGACTGAGTCATTTCACCCCTAGTGTACCTTCCTACCAAATTTGGTGTCTCTAGGCCTTACAGTCTTTGCTCCACGATGTGTTTCTGCCGAGAAGAAGAAAGAAGAAGAAAAAGAAAAAGAAGAAGAAAAAGAAGAAGAAGAAGAAGAAGAAGAAGGAGAAGAAAAAAACACGACAAATACAATAGGGTCCCTGCACTACGTGCTAGGACCCTAATAATAATAATAAATCAGCTTCAACAAAACACTACATTTACATACAGGAATATTAACATGTTTCACAGCTATGCTCACCAGGTGTTAATACAGCTACCCCAGCTCACCAAACAAACTTGAACAAATATGCTACAGCTAACTATAACTACACCTACTCTAAAATGCCTTGAGATAAATTTGCAACTGAAATGCCATTATTATCTCAAAATGTGTACAAGTATAAAGCTTCCACTATCAGACAGTTTGGTGCAGAAATAATGACAATACACATAAAATCTCAAACCAACAGCTCAACAAGTATTTAAAATATAAAAAAATACACACACAGTGGGAAAACAGTGGAACAGTGGAAATGACCAGTTCTCAATACACTGAAAAAAGAGATCACAAAAAAACCATAGATTACTACAAGCACAAATCTCACCTAAGTACATGTTTAAACATTGAAATACATTCACATGTATAAAACTACTTCTTGCCATTTAACTACAGCCAACACTTCAAAAAGTCCACCTATGGGCCCAAATTTAAAACCTCAAATAAAAAGCCCATTTAAAGTAAATCAGTTTGGCACCTACCCAAAAACCTAATGCTATACTTAACAACGCCTGGCCCACTGCTGAGGGTAGTCATTTATACTATATATGGCTGCATTCAACCAAAAGCCTGACTCAAAGTCCACTTCCATACAGTCTGTCTTAGTAAGAGGAGAAGGAAACAGGCTCTTGCCTAATGAAGATAAACAGCTACATATTCTTTTCAGGAAGCTCTTTATGCCACTTTAAACCCCAAAGGATTTATATAACCACCTCATTCACTGCTGTTTATTACAACCTGACAGAATCAATGAATGCGAGTACCACCTACCAGTACACAAGCTGGAGACCTGTGCCTAATTCCAAATGGACTTGGTTTATTTACACAACTGCAATCACCTACGATTAAAATAATACAACTGCCTATAGTGTTAGTCCCGTATTTCAAACTACCACGAAGCAGATGGATATTCCAAGCCTTCCAGGTCTTGTTCTTCCAGCAGTGACCAAAGCTCATGCCAAACAATCCAATATCCCATTGTTCATGGTGGAGAATGTCTCCCAAGAAGCTTTTAGGTACACTCTCATGTACAAAACGTGTCCACACGTTTATCCACATCTCGAGGGGTGATGTAATTCCACCCCTCCTTTTTAGTATGTTTCTTCCATGGGGTTTAATACCATAATTCCATCAGGCCAAACCTTGTCACCATAACATACATGTTACTGTTATTATTTCCAAAACTGAATTAGTTACATTTAAAATGAATAAAATCATGCTATAGTGATCTCATAACACAAGCATGTATCAGTGCTCTCTCCTCAAATTCAAAAGCGTCTGTCAGAGGATTAGGACATAAACTTTTTTGTGTACTTCCAGAATTTACTTCCTAAAATAGATATCTAGATTACAATAATATTATTCTTCATTGTTTTTAGTTGAAAGTCTCTTTGGATCATTTTCAAAGTTCTAAAACTGGATACAGCTGCTAGCTTTTTTCTTTAATTCTTTCCTAGAGACCTGAGACAAATGCATTATGGATGGGAGAACACAATATTATAAGTATGTGACATACAGCTCTTGTGTGTGCCCATGTTTTTCTATTTCCTTTCTTAAATCTGCATTGTGGATGCACTTTCTTTACACTGAGATCTGCAAAGGCCAAAGAATACAAGAAAAGAAAAGCTCCATTGTTTTGTCATTTTTTCTTCCCTCTTTCACCTCTTCTTCTCTCTGTAGATTATCTGGTTGTATGATCACAGAGAAAGGCTGTTCTTCTCTGGCTTCAGCTCTGAGTTCAAACCCTTCACACCTAAAAGAACTGGACCTGACCTATAATCACCCACTGCAATCCGGAGAGAAGCTGTTCTGTGCTGGACTAAAGGCACTCAACACTATCAGGTATGAACAACTGTGTTTAGAGGTGTATCTGTACTCATCAACCTGAACTACTGAAGAATGTAATAATCTGTAAATAATACTAAACTATCATTTTCTATTTGATATGGCAGCATATTGGTCATATTTTGTGTCGCCTGTACACAGTGGAAGCCATACTTTGACAATTTCCAGAAATGCTGCTGATTCTCTGAACTGAAAGCTCAAACTCTGGGCTTTTTCAATTAGTCAGGTTCTGTCATGGTGTGAGGGGTTTTAGTGGGTAACTTTCACATATCCTAAAGCACCATTAACTCTAAAAGATAAAGGCACTTGGGTGCAACATACTGTATGATTTTGGACACTATGTTTTTCAGGGATGTCCATGCTTATTTCAAGACCAAGAAACATTCTGCAAATGTTCCAGCAGTATGGCTACATTATCATGTTGAAAATGTGTGCCACCCTATGACGTGTTAAATATACAATGAAAGGCCCCATGTAGCTGCACACCTGAGGACTTCTATGGTTACAAAATTGGCCAAAACTGCATCAGTTTGTGTCCACAAATGATTAACAAGTATTGTTAAAAGGAAAGGTAAACACGCTCCTGGCCCAAACTTTTCAGAACATGTTGCAGGTATCAAATTGGGAATAAACATATATTTACCATAAAGTAACACATCATACAGTGTTTTGTATCATTTTCAGTTTAATGCAGCTACAACAAAATATGTGTGCTGGTGTGAGTGGATCAGACACAGCAGTGCTGCTGGAGTGTTTAGACACTGTGTCCACTCTATTAGACACTCCTACCTTGCTGGTCCACCTTGTAGATGGACAGTCAGAGACGATAGCTTATCTGCTGCTGCACAGTGCAGTGTTGGGCATCCTCTAGTCCTCTAGTGTTTATATGTATGTGTGTGTGTGTGTGTGTGTGTATGTGTATGTGTGTGTGTTTGTATGTATGTATGTGTGTGTGTCTGTGTATGTGTGTGTGCATGTGTGTGTGTGTGTGTGTTTAGACTGGAACATGGAGGTGAGAACAGAATCAAACCAGGACTGAAGAAATGTAAGTACACTGGAGGTCACTTGTGGGGCCACTGGGGACATTTCAGGAATTGAGTATATGATTATACACATCACCATTCTTTGTGAGAACCAGTTTTATGGTTCCCTGGGAAAATAAACTGCTTATTTCTGATTAATGCAGATTAAATTACTAACCCAGACTGATTCATTAGTTTAAAGACTTATTAATTAGTATAGTTAATGTATGTGTTGACCAGGTCTGTACACTGAATCAGATTTGGCTGTTCAGTATGAGGATTAGACTGGTAATACTGTCATACACATGTATATCTGTTTAAAATAAGCTCTTATAGCTGGTCTTCTTTTAGTTCACTCTAAACATTAAAAACAGTGTGTAGATAAATGCACAAATTAAACTTTATAATAATTTCACATCACTGCCCGCTATAATAATTTAATTCTATTAAGCTTTATTGTCATGAAATTAAATACAATGTTGCCAAAGCATAAAATTCAGCATTGACACAAATTGTAGAAATAAATAAATATACCCTAACAATTAACATTAGTCTGTGAAATAACAGTAAAGATAAAATAAGGTTTGTGTATGAAATAATAAAACAATAACAGACAGTTTATACGTACCATATTTACAGTAAGAGGTGTGGTAGCCAGTCCATGGAGTCGGGGTGTGGAGTGTGTTACTCACTGTCCCTCATGTTGCCACATATTTAGCGTTGAGGAGTGCTGCGTGTCATTCGCCAAGGAAAACTTCAGATTCTGTAGGATTTTGAAATTTAGAAGGATATGTTCAAATTTAGAGATGAAATTTTCTCGGGCCAGTTTGAACTTCCCTTAGTGGAGGAGGAAGTGCAGCTCTGTCTCTCTCTCCGCTCTCACATTGACCACACAGTCATCTCTCTCGGGGCAGCCAGGATTTCTTATAGCTGCCCGTCTCTATGGCCAGACATTGGTCACTGTGCAGGTACTTGGTCAGGGTCTGTCTCTGCTGGGGGTCTCTCTGCCAGGTGGGGTTCTCTGGTTAGGGCCTGATAGGTCTGTAGTCTAGACTGGGTGCTGGTCTGATTCTCCCAGTGTTCTAAGGTGTCCTTACTGTGTCTGATAATTTGGTTGATCCTGATTGGACTTTGGTCAGCAGTGCTAGTCTGAGGCTGCTGTGTGTTGTGGGTTAGGGGCTTAATTAGTCTCAGGACCAGCTGACAGAGGGGACTGGGTTTAGGGCTGAGCAGGTGGGTTGTAAGTGCTGTGTACTGCAGTGAGTCTGAGTTACTGAATTTGAGATGGAGCCAGAATTTTAAAGTTCGTTTTTGAATGGGGATAATCCGTGGGAATCGGCCTAATTCCGCCCTGCATGTGTTTGTTGGTGTTTTCCATTGGACTTTTAATAGATTTCTTCAGAATTCCGCATGCTTGTCCCATCTAGTGTAGTTGAGCTTACTGAGTGGACCCATACCTCACTTCCATACAGCGCAATGAGGACAACTACACCATCAAATTTTACTCCAGATTTTAATGGGAATGTCTATTTTGTGGATTTTTTTCCTGATTGCATATAGAGCTCTCCATGCTTTTTCACTCCCAGATCAAAGCCTAGGTATTTGTAATGTAGGGAATGCTCCAGGGCGGTGTTTCCTAGAGTGAAGCAGTGTCTGCGTTCCTGATTCCTGGCCTTTTTCCAGAAGATTACAATTTCAGTTTTGTCCAGATTGACTGTCAGGGCCCAGTTCTGGCAGAACTGCTCCAGCAGGTCCAGGTCGTCTGCATAGAGCAGGAATTTCACTTCCGTATGGCTCAGGGTGAGTCCAGGAGCTGCAGACTGTTCCAGTAACACCGCTAACTGGTTTATATAAATGTTGAACAGGGTCGGACTCAACAGCCCTGTCTAACCCCACACCCCTGAGTGAAGTACTCTGTTCGTTTGTCGCCAAGTTTAATTCCGCACTTGTTGTTTAAATAAATGAACTTGATGATGTCATAGGCTTTTTGGATATCTACAAAACATGCAAAGATTGTGTCATTGTGTTGGGAGACAAGTTTATCAATCAGTGTGTGGAGGGTGAAGATGTGGTCAGATGTTCGGTGATGTGGTAAAAAGCCGATCTGAGCTCTGTTGAGAACGTTGTGTTCTATGAGGTAGTGAGTCGGGTGTAGAGGATGCTGCAGAGGACCTTTCCCAGGTTCCTCTGTAGTTGTTTGGGTCTAGTTTGGCTCCAGATTTGAATATGGGGTTATGAGCCCCTCGGTCTAAGTGGGGGAAAATGGTCTATGGTTAATATAAGATTGAAGACTTTTAGAATAGCCAGTTTAAATGTATAATCTGTGTTTTTTAAGAATTTAATTTAGGATGCCATCCATACCACAGGCTTTTCTGGGCTGGAGACCTCTGAGTTTCCCCTCTAGCTCCTCCTCTGTGATCGGGAGGTCCAGTGGGTTCTGATAGTCCTTTATTGTGGTACTGAGTGCTTCTAGTTTCCTGGATGTTCTCTGCTGCTCTACGTTTATTTATGGACTACTAAATAACGACTGGAAATGGTTTCTCCATGTGTCTCCGTTATTAATGGCTATATGGTCCTGATTCCTCTAGGTGGATTAATTGATAATGTATATGTTTGTACTTATTAGTTTACATAGTGTGTTTATATTCTCTCAGTATCTCACAGTATTTAGTGCGGAGTTCCTGATCATGTGGTTCTCTGTGTTTCTGATTGGATCATTTTCTAACTTCTTTTCTCAGTTTTTTACAGTCCTGATTAAACCATTTGTCTGATTGAATGTTCCTCGACTTGTTCCTCCTCCTCGTGGTCAGACCTGAAATTTGGATTACATGATCGAAAATACTGTTCAGGTTTTCCACAGCCGAGTCCACTACTTCTTTATTTTGGGGATAGATGTCTGAGAGGAAGGAGTGGAGAAGAGTCTGGATTTCTGGGCTGTTGATAGTGTGGAGATATCTCTCAGAGCTGTCCTGAGCCCACCTCGGAGGATGTTTGAGTTTGTGCAGTGGGTGGGGTTTGCTCCTGTGGTCGTTTGTAATTGATTTGTTTAGGTATATTGTTACCTGGCTGTGGTCTGACAGGGGTTTTAGGGGCGTGACTGTGAAGGCTCTCAGGAAAGTCGGGTCCAGATCTGTTATGGCATAGTCCAGTGTACTGCTGCCCAGAGCTGAGCTGTGGGTGAGCCAACCGAAGGAGACAGACCCAGGCTTGGACAGAGCTGCAGTAGAGTCTTCCCGTGTGTGTTTACGGACCTGTCTCGGTTCTCTCTGGGAGAGACAGAAGGAAGATGAACCTCGTCTCCGGTTATGAAGCAGTCTCCCTCACTGCTGATAACGTCTGGTTGGTCTCCTGTTTGAGCGTTTAGGTCCCCGCAGATGATGATGTGGCCTTGTGTTTGGAAGTGGCTGATTTGTCTTTATAGATTTGGGAATGTTTCTTCATTAAAGTAAAGGGACTCTACTGGGGGGATATTTACTGCACAGAGGAATATGTTTTGGGGTGTAGAGACTGACTGCTTACTCATTTTTAACCACAGATAATTGTCTCTTTGTTTTATTGGCTCAGTCGAGCGTGTTAGTTGAGATTTAAACCATATGAGCATTCCTCCTGAGCTCCTTCCCTGAGCCACTCCTTTTGATTTAGTGGAGGGAACCACTAATTCTCTCTAGCCTGGGGGACAACCAGTGGGCTCGTCTCCTCTACACCATGTCTCCTGCAGAATCAGTATATCAGTGTCTCTTATGTCCTTTAGAAAGTCAGGGTTTCTGCTCTTTAACCCAAATAAGGAGGTGTTCAGGCCTTGAACATTCCACAGAGAAATGTGAAATAAGTCATTCAGTGAACCTGTGTTACTGTCTGAGTTTCAGAATGAGAAAAACAATTACAAATTAACAAAATAGATAAATAAGATAGATAGATAAGTACAATAGATAGTTAATTAATTAATTAATATAAACATTTTAGACTAGTATGTTTTGATCACTGTACATAGAGGGGTTATATACACTGTCCATGGATTTAGTGTCTGTTGATGTCGGTTACCTTTCCTGGTAGTGTGTCTTTTACCACAGACCTTGTCCCATCAGATGGGTGCAGATGTGGCTGAGCATCTGCTGAATGTCCCTGAGCTCTAAAGCCTTGGTGTCTGCTGCTCTGCTGACAGCCTGGACGTAGGTCAGGGTTCCTGGTATGGTCTGGAGTTGCTGAGGTGGTGGTACTGGACTGTGGGAGGATAGAGCAGTGGTGGGTGATGCTCCTTCTGTAGGTCTTGGGGTGGGTCTTGATGGGCGACGGATGTGTTAGTTTCACCCAGTGTTGCGCTGGAGTGTGGTGGTACTGCGGGCCTTTAGTGTCTTAGCAAACACAGGGGTTTCTTTGAGTAGGTGGACATGATCATAGAGGCAGGCTGTGTCCAGAGTGGGGTGATGGGCCAGGTGGGTGTTTGGTCTGAGGGCACACTCTCTGGAGATGCTGGCGTTGATCCTCTGTATTGTGTGTAGGTGGAAGTCTCTGCGGGGCAGCAGGGTGGAGATGACTATCTTTGATTTAGGGAAGGTGCTGCTGGCCTTCTCTATCACTGCTCTCAGGGACCCAGGCACTCTCTCTTGTTGAGCTCTGAGGTTATGTGTCCCTGTTTGGATTATAATGTGGCATGGTGATCCCAGCTGTGCCTCCGTCAGTAGCTGCAGTGCTCTCTACGTGTAGTGGGGCTCCAGAATTTTGGCGCTCTGTGTTTGGGGAAGAGCTTTTTCTCATCAGTGAATTTCCCATTAGAGTCAATTAGAAGAGCGATGTCCAGCTGTAGCTCCTCCTGCTCTGTCTGTGCCCTGGTTGCTGGACTCTAGATGAATTGGCTGGTTAGGAGGAGACTGTTGAGCTGGTGAGGGTTAATGGTGGAGGCTGTTGTGAGATGGAGGGTGTTGGAGAGGGAGACTGAGGCTGGCTTTGCAGGTTCTCCTGGGTGGAGTTCTCTCCTGTTGGAGGACTCTGTTGTTGGTTGGAGAGTAGCTGTTCTCTTAGACTTTGCATTATGTTGTCTCTCTGTTTCAGCTCCTCTCTTAGTGCAGCCACCTCCTTCTTGTAGCTGTCTCTGTCCTCCTCCCTGTCCCTCTGTAGTTTCGCTTACTTGTTCTTTCAGGTCGCCCATCTCCTTCCTGTAGCTTTCCCTCTCTTGCTTCAGCTCTCTGTCCGGTTGCTGTTGAAGGACTATCTCCTCAAGTTGTACTAACTCCACCTCCAGTCATGTGAAGTGTTCCTTTATCAGGGTGATGGAGGTGTAGAGAGAAGGGTGCTGGTTTTGTTCTTGAGCTGAGGGTTCTGCTGGGGCGCTGTGTGTGGCAGGACAGTCTCGGTCTTGTCCCTGCAGGATGTTCTCACTGTGTCTTTCTTTCTCTGTAGTTTCTTTAAGCTCACTGAATGACTACTGGAACTCAGTCAGGTTGTCCTGGACCATCAGGGTTCCATTTTTGTAGATGTTGATGGTGGTAATAACTGTCTCCGTGTTACTGGGGTCTCTGATTTTGACTTTCCACACATTACAGATGCCCTCCTTTTTGACTGAGGCGTTGTGGGAGATCAGAGCTCTGTGCCATGAGCTGAGATGGTCAGAATTGAAGATGAGGTTGCTCTCTTCCCCGGTCTTATACAGGTCTGCAAACAGGGTCTCTGGATTCTCTTTCAGGAGTTTGCGTTTGAACTGTTTTTGGGCAGAGTCACTCCTGATGTCAGGAGGGTATGTGACTGTGCGGAGCTGAACAGGACCGCAGAGTGAGCTCATTCCTGATGTCAGGAGGGTATGTGACTGTTCAGAGCTGAACAGGACCACAGAGCGGGCTCACACTGTCTTCAGTGCAGCAGGTGGTGGGGGGGGCGAGGCTTCTTCTGACTGGCTCATTCCGAGAGCTGGTTTGAATGTCACAGACGGAATGTTTTTTAATAAATTAAAACTGACACTTTAGCCTTTAGCTTAGCTTTAGCGGTACTAATAAAATAACTTAAATTTGATCATATAAATCAATCAGCAGGAAAGGAGACGGTACTGACTGCAGGTTTGGAGGGAATGTAAAGTCCTGGAGACTGGACTGCTCTAATAACAGATACTGTGTCCTTCACGATAATATCTACACTGTTGTCTCTGTTCGTCCTTCCGATTGTAAGACAGTAGGAGTGTATGTGGACTGTCCGGCCGGCACTCTGTCCTTCTACAGAGTCTCCTCTGATCCACACACACTGACTCACCTCCACACCTTCTACACCTCATTCACTGAACCGCTCTACGCTGGGTTCTTGGTTTGGAGGAACTCCTCAGTCTGTGTGAGAGAATAACGTCCTGTGTGTTTCAGAAAACTGGATTCTCTACCCCGTCTATCTCTCTCTCTCCCTGTTTCACTCTCTCGTCAGTTACTCTCTTAGTATAATACTGCTTGTCCTCTCTGTCCCGACTACGTTTAGAGTCTCATCTCTCGCGTACTTTGTATCACAAGTGTGCTACATGTTAAATAACCACACACAAAACTAGTAACAACAATGTCTATATAAAACATCCCTATACTATCTCTGTAGAAATTTTTTATGTGCTTTTATTTAATATTAATTTTGTAAGATGATAAACATGAAAATCATTTGGATGGAGATTGATGATGATGATGATGGTAATGATGTTGATGATGATGGTGGTGATGATAAAGATGATGATGTGGATGATGATTTCCTTTATTTCAGCTCCAAAACTTACACAGGTCCTTTAACTGATGATCATCTGTAATTAAGTTGTAATTAAACCTTATTTAACTTTCTCTTCTTCTTCTTCTTCTTCTTCTTCTTATTATTATTATTATTATTATTATTATTATTATTTTACGCTCTAAATATAACATGTTTCTTAGATAGATAGATAGATAGATAGATAGATAGATAGATAGATAGATAGATAGATACTTTAATGATCTCAAAGGAAGATCTTAAGCATCCAGTTCGGTTTCAAAAAACGACCACCACAGGTATACACTATATCAATACAAAAATCTAAAAATACACAGTGTTCTGGTGCAGTATTGATAAACCTAAATGGGACTGTTCAGTAACAGTCAGCAGTATATATAACTATTAAGGTATAGGCTATAGGAAGCTATGGACATACTAGCGATCACTATCTATGGCATAGTGTTTATAGGGAAGATATATACATATTCTCACTTTGTGGTAAGAATGCGACGAAGTATGATACATATATACACGTTGCGAGATGCCAGTAGGCTACAAACAGGGCGTGCTAGAGTGCAAAAGTAATAAACTAAATGAGCAAGGGAACGCAAGTTTATGCAGGGCAGATAAATGAGAGCAGGATGTAAGTTAACATCATAGGGTACATGAGTATTTGAGATGGAGTTGAGGTGTCTAGGTTGCCAGAAGAGTGTTCTAAGCTACTAATGTACAGATTATACAGTTAAGTGGTCAGAGTGTCCCAGATGTAGAAGTATATAAACAGTAAAGGTGAATAGTGCATAGATGAGGGGTTCTAGCTGATTAAATAAGGACGAGTTTAGTGCTACAGCTCGATCCTGCGTTTGTTCCTTCTTCCGCGGCCCGAATGCTGAGAGGTGAGGAGTATGAAGGCCACTGTAGGTGCGACCTCGGACAAGTGTGAGTGCGCATCCTCCGAGTGCGGTCCTTGGAAGCAGCTCTGTGACAGCAGCCTGCGCACTGGGGGGAACTTGCTGCCTATCTCGCCATGGAGCGATGGTGTGCATTTGGGTGCCCCATCATCTCCATAATACCAGCAGGCAGTTTGTGTAAGTACGTCCTCCCTACTCCGCCACCCTTCATTAATTCACATTCGACCCGAGTCCAGACTCCACACCAACAACATGACCCTGCTCGCCTGACCAGCTTGTCCAGCCAAGAATTAATCTCCGTACCCGGCCGCATCTCGTCTTCTTCTTGATCTGGTCCCACCCGCACAACCCACAGGCATAGAAGAAGACGGCAGCTTTACCACCACAGGTGCTGATTAGAGACATCTGCAGGAGCTTCCTACAGATGTTAAGGACCCCAGCCTCCTCAGGAAGTAGTCGGCGCTGCCCTTCTACTGTACAGGATATCAGTGTTTGGCTGGGGGGACCATCCCAACCTCCCATCCAGATGCAGCGGATACCTTAGCCGAACCATCTTCTACTTTCCACCCCCTCAATAAAGACTGGCTGTGTGAGTGGCCTCACCCTGCGAAAGTCCACCACCATCTCTTTATCGTTGGAATGAGTCAGTAGCAGGTTTTTTCCTATTGCCATGACATCAAAGTCTCCCCCGAGGTTTCTGTACTCTGCCTCCTGCCCTCCCCTCACACAGGCCACAAAAGCAGTATCGAAAGCTTCGCCCGCAGCTTTCGAGCTACAACCACAACATTTTACAGGATTCTAGATCATATACCCCATTAAGTTCCCTTTTTAGACTGATCTGACATATGGTTTCCGTAAATGATCCCTCAAAGCATGTTTTTTTCCCAACGAATGGCAGAATGTTGAGTCAATTCAAATGTAACTGCCACCAGTGATGTCATCATGGCCCTCTTACACAGACACTCAGACATACAGACTCTGGTGGACTGACATATACACCAGAGGATTTTAGGTCTAACTAGACTTAAGGTGGAAATGGAATTTAAGGTGACAGTAAATTTAAACTGCCAGAGAATTTAAGGTGGTAGGTGTGAATTTCAAGTGGTAATACATTTAAGGTGGTAGGAGTGAGTTTCAGGTGGCAGTAAAGTTAAGGTGGTAGGAGTGCATTTAGGGTGGCAGGGAATTAAATGTGGGATGCAAGTATTGTAGTAGTAAATAACAGGTAGCTGGTAAAATTAAGGTGGCAGGAAATTTAAGATGAAGAGTAATTTTAGGTGCCTCGTTATTTTAGGTGGAAATGGAATACAAAGTGGTAGTTAATTTAAGGTAGCCGTTAATTTGTGGTACAACCGATTTTCAACTTTAAGGTTATTGTCAAGCTAACTTAAAGTATATTTACAAACTTTCCATTTCTAGTTTCATCAACTCAATCAAAATTCACAACTTAATACCTCTGACTACGCGCAACTCTGATTCGAGAAAACTTACCCTGGAGTGTGGTGGGTACCTGTTGCCATGGTTTTGCAAAAAAATGAATCCAAAAAGGACAAAATTTCGACAAAG
>JAMWET010006216.1:0-25000 GCA_024036415.1 Prochilodus magdalenae
AGGAAACTCAACGGCAGGCACACACACCCGCACACACACCCACACACGTGCACACACCCCCACACACGCACACACACACCCCCACACACACACACACACACACCCCCACACACACACACCCCACCCACACACACACACACACACACACACACACACACACACACACACACACACACACACCCACACACACACACACACACACACCCCCACACACGCACACACACACCCCCACACACGCACACACACACCCCCCCCCCCACACACACACACACACACATTTTTTTTTGTTTGTTTTGTTTTTAGTATTTCACACACAACACATCTTTTTTGGCACACACACACAGAACACACACACCACACAACAACACACACACAACACACACCCACCACAACCACACACACACCAAACACACCGCCACAACGCGCACACATATTTACCCCCACACGTACGCACACATACGACAACCCCCCACCCCCACATTCACACACATACACACACAATTTTTTTTTGTTTAGAATTTTGTTTGTTCAGTTACTTCTCATTATGCCTTTATCAGATTTTCACATTTTCAGTGCTTATATGACAGGTCCTGCTTTCTAGTAAACATCATGTTTACTAAATTTTTTCTTTTTTTCAATTTTATTTAAAAAAAAATGTAATTTTTTTTTCTTCTTTCTGTCGATTTTTATTATTATTATTATTTATTAAGTGGTTTTCTTATTTTCTGTTTTCAGTGCTTAAATCTTATTTATTTTTAAATCACTCCTATATGAGCTCACTGGACATCCCATTCATGGCCATTGGCTATACGGAGCTTGCAGCCACAGACCCTCCACTCACGTGGAAAGACACAGGGCTACAGTCACGAAGGAATCCAACTGTTGGCTGCTGTTGACCATCACTCCTACATGAGCTGTTTGGACATCCCATGCCAAAGTCACTGGTACCAGTATGGATCAGCTCTAGGACCCTCCACTCTTCTAGGAGGACTTTCTACAAGGAGCTACAGTTACAGAGAGGTGGAGGCACTGGCTGTGTATGATACAGTATATGGCCAAAAGTATGTGGACATCTGACGATCACACCTATGTGGACTTGTTGGACATCCCATGAGGTCCATGCTTGGCTTTCTGTCTCTGGTTTGATTTCTGTCTCTCCATCTCTCTTTCTCCATCCCTCTCTATATATATCACTCTCTCTCCATCCCTTTCTCTCTCCATCCCCCTCTCTCTCCATCCCCCTCTCTATATATATTGCTCTCTCTCCATTCCCCTCTCTCTCTCCCCCCATCTCTCTCTCTCCCCATCTCCCTCTCCATCCATCTCTCTCTCCCCAAAATGTAACAGCTCAGTTGCACTGAGAATGAGGGTCACTTTTAATGTACCTCAGAGTGAAATTGATTTGATTGACTGAATGATTGACTGACTGATTGATTCACTGATTGATTCACTGATTGATTCACTGATTGATTCACTGATTGATTCACTGATTCTCCTTGGATTCAAACACTGGAACACAAGCCTTGCCCATAACAGTCCTATCCCCGCCATCACCACACTGGTAGGGGGTAGCTGAAGGAAACCTATACTCCGTGCTGGGAGTGGGCAGCTACCAGAAGCAAAAACCCAGAGCACCCAATTCCAGAGAACTGTAAATCGGATCCTGGGCTGGAAAACCGCTCGAGTTTGACCGCACCTACCAAACACAGCAAGCAGTTCTAGATCCACACAAAACTCTAGCGTGAGTAAACCTCTATTGGCTAAACTGTACGCAAGTCTAGAGAAGAAATCACCAAAGCCTACAGTTCTGAAAGATGTACATCTGAAACCGGACTCGGAGTGCTGCTAGCCCGCTGTCCAGCAGAACCGCCTGCTTATCTGTTGCTACATAATCAATACCGCTCTTTAAAATGCAGAGTGCTGTGGGTCTGCGAGTCAATGCCATGTTCCAGCATTGCTATTCAGCAGCTGTAAGTCAAATCCGGCTCCTCTCCTCAGACTCCATGCAGATGGCCTTCTCAGTCCTCCTGTTTACTTCAGTCCGCGTCCGTCTGCAGAGGAGAAAACTTTCTGGGCTAAGGCATCCCTCCTCCCGTACCCGCCGGTGCCCTCCCCCACCACCAAGCCAGCGCTGTAACTGGCAGTGCCGATATAAACCAAGGGAGAAGATGCCAGATGGCCATGGTCAGCCCTCAGTCCAGTCAAACTCATCCCCTCCTCACTGAAGAGCAACCGGAGAACAACTTCACCGACCAGCACCCTCTCGTTCACCCTCCCTGTGTCTTTACCGCCGTCTCTGTATGCTGATATACACTTCAGTGTGTCAGTGCTGGTGGAGTGCGGCAACCTGCTGTCTACCGGCTAGCCGAGAGAGCCATGTGCACAGGGCACCGTGAACTCAAGACTAAGCAACCGGGGGCCGGCACTCTCAGGCTTAAGTAGCGTGAGCTGCAGGTGTTAGCGTTTTCCGCTCGATTGCTCATTGGTTGTCCTCTGTCTCCCCCATGTGGCCAGAGGTGGATCTGCAGGAACTCGAGACCTTACAGTAGACTTGACTTACGAACAGGACCAGCACCACGGAGCGAGTCAGAGAGTCAGCTGTATGAGTGAGCTTAGTGAAGTCGTGTCTGTCAGTCCTGGTGCCATACGACGCTCCAACATGGTGACGTATACGGTGTGTTCATTCAGATATCAGATCCATATCAGGCATCCACAGATCTGAACCAGAACTGGGAAAGCTGGATCGCTGCATCCCTAGTGTAAACACTGAGTCCACTCACTGTCCACTCTATTAGACACTCCTACGACAGCTCATCTGCTGCTGCACAGTGCAGTGTTGGTCATCTCTGACCATCTCTCTCTCCTTCCCTCTCTCCATCTCTCTCTCCATCCCTTTCTCTCTCCATCTCTCTCCATTTCTGTCTCTCTCCATCTCTCTCCATTTCTGTCTCTCTCCATCTCTCTCTCCATCTCTGTCTCTCTCCATCTCTCTCCCCATCTCTCTCCATCTCTCTCTCCATCCCCCCTCTCTCTCTATCTCTCTCTCTCCATCCCCATCTCTCTCTTCATCCCCTCCTCTCTCTCTCTCTCTCTCCATCTCTCTCTCTCCATCGCTCTCTCTCCATCCCTCTCCATTTCTCTCTTCATTCCTGTCTCTCTCCATCTCTCTCTCCATCTCTCTCTCCATCCCCATCTCTCTGTTCATCTCTCTCCATCCCTCTCTCTCTCCATCTCTGTCTCCATCGCTCCTCTCTCTCCATCTCTCTCTCTCCATCTCTCTCTCTCCATCCCTCTCTCTCTCTCCATCTCTCTCTCCATCCCCATCTCTCTGTTCATCTCTCTCCATCCCTCTCTCTCTCCATCTCTGTCTCTCTTCATCTCCATCTCTCTCCATCTCTCTCTCTCCATCCCTCTCTCTCTCTCCATCTCTGTCTCTGTCCATCTCTCTCTCTATCTCTCTCCATCTCTCTCTCCTTCCCCCCTCTCTCCATCTCTATCTATATATATCGCTCTCTCCACCCCCCTCTCTCTCTCTCCATCTCTCTCTCTCTCCATCTCTCTCTCTCCATCCCTCTACATTTCTCTCTTCATTCCTATCTCTCTCCATCTCTCTCTCCATCTCTCTCTCTCCATCCCCATCTCTCTATCCATCTCTCTCCATCCCTCTCTCTTTCTCCACCTCTCTCTCTCCATCTCTCTGTCCATCTTATTCATTACTTCTCACTCTCTTCCTCTTATCTTCTCCTTTTCTCTCCCTCTCTCTTTCTCTACTTTTCACTTTTTCTCTATCTCTCTCTCCTTCCTTTTTTTCTTTCTCCCTCTTTCTCTCCTGCCCTGTCTCACACTCTGTCTGCCTCTCGTTCCTCTCTGTATCGTCTGTGTATATCTGTGTTGGTATGTTCTCTCCCTCCTTCTCTCCTCTCTCTCTGTACAGTGCTGTAAATAATAGAAATGAAGGTCAGAGGTCAGCGATCCCGTGCTTGCTGCCAGAGTTGCCGTTTTTCTGTCTTTTAGCGGGCAGTGCGGCTCAGCGCGGTCACTAATCCAACCCTGCTCGAGTACCTGTGTCCATTTCACATCACACAAAACAACCACAGAGGCAGGATTACAGCAGCATCGTCGCTTTGTAGAGAGTTCAAGCTGAGCTAAAAGAAACTAGCGCTACTAGCATTTATGCTATCTGCTCATAGTTTAGCACCAGCCAGATAAAAGCTGAAGCTTCGTTTGATCCCTGACCCGATTTCCTGTAAATCCAGAGAGCGTGAGCAGAACCGTGTAGTACTGAATAGCAGCCAGTGAGCTAACTGGGAAGCGCTAAAGCTAGAGCTTCCCAAAATATTTACAGTCCCCTACACCTCCGGACATGTGAACCTCCTCTCGCTCCTTATATGTGCATGTACGTGCAGTGTCATGATGCAAATGTGAGACCGTTCATCTTCAAAGCCTTAAAGGCCAGCTTAGGTAGCCAGCCCAAAAGGCCCTGCAGCTCCGACATAGCACAGCTCATGCGTGGAGCCCGACACCAACAGTGCTGGCAGCTTCATAGCTGCAACATAGCACCGATAGGCAGTCAGCCCAAAAGGCCTCATAGCTTCAGTATAGCACTGCTCATGCATTCAACAGAACAACAGCTGCAGTGCAGTGTCTTCCAAGCAGCCAGCCTAGGCATCGACATAGCTGCGATGCAGTTTTGAACAGGTGCCAGTTCCAGGCAGCTGCATATTCGCAACACATGGTCACTCAAGCAGCCAACCCAGGCTTGCCTCATAGCTGCATTGTAGCATCTCTTAGACGGCCAGCCCAAAAGGCGGCACGGCTCCAGCATAGCACACTCTGCCAGTGGTTCAGACAGCCCTGTTTTGGCATCATCCAAGTGGAAGATCCAGGCAGCCTAATAGGCGTGGTACACTGTCACTTAAGGAACTAGTCCAGGATGTACCATAGTTGTGATGTTGCACCACTCGAACAGCCGAGAAACCACTGAGCCACAGGTGGAACAACTCTCAGTCGCTACAAAATGTGACGCTGAGCTTGCCTCATAGCTGCACCCTTTAGACACCCAGCCCAAAAGGCAGCATGGCTCCAGCATAGAAGGCTCTAACACCAGAAGTGGAGGCCAGCCTCATAGCCGTGGTACCCTGTCACTCAAGCAGCCAACCCAGGCTTGCCTCATAGCTGTAAAGTAGCCCCCTTTGGGCAGCCAGCCCAAAAGGCGGCATGGCTCCAACGTAGCATGCTCATGCATGCAGCCAACAATGGCCGGTCTAGGCAGCCTTATAGCCGCGGTACACTGTCACTTAAGCAGCCAGCCTAAAAGGCAGCATGGCTCCAACATAGCATGCTAATGCATGCAGCCTAACTCCAGAACTGGAGGCAGCTCCATAGCTGCGTTCTGGCATCATCATAGCCATGGTACACTGTCACTTAAGCAGCCAGCCTAAAAGGCAGCATGGCTTCACTGCATGGATGGGTCAAATTCCTCCGTGTTCCGACACACTGGTTAAATAAGTGGTTCTGAATTCTAACAATTCTAAACACGTCTAAACACAGTTTCAAACAGGTGTCCAGATCCAGGCATACATGGCTGCTTAAGCAGCCAACGCAGGCTTGCCTCAGTTGCAAGGTAGCCCCCTTTTGGCAGCCAGCCCAAAAGGCAGCATGGCTCCAACACAGCATGCTAATGCATGCGGCCTAACACCAATAGTGGAGGCAGCTCCATAGCTGTGTTCTGGCATCATCCAAATGGCCGGTCTAGGCAGCCTCGTAGCCGTGGTACACTGTCACCTAAGCAGCCAGCCTAAAAGGCAGCATGGCTTCACTGCATGGATAGGTCAAATTCCTCTGTGTTCCAACACACTGGTTAAATAAGTGGTTCTGAATTCTAACAATTCTAAACTCAAAACTGGTGCCCGGATCCAGGAAGCTGCATAGCTGCATACACTTGCCTCATAGCTGCAAAGTAGCACCCTTTAGACACCCAGCCCAAAAGGCAGCATGACTCCAGCATAGAAGGCTCTAACACCAGAAGTGGAGGCACCTCCGTAGCTGCACTCTGGCATCATCCAAATAGTCGGTCTAGGCAGCCTCAAAGCCGTGGTACACTGTCACTCTAGCAGCCAACCCAGGCTTGCCTCATAGCTGCAAGGTAGCCGACTTTGGGTAGCCAGCCCTAAAGGCGGCATGGCTCCAACACAGCATGCTCATGCATGCAGCCTAACACCAGAACTGTCACTTAAGCAGCCAGCCTAAAAGGCAGCATGGCTCCAACATAGCATGCTAATGCATGCAGCCTAACACCAATAGTGGAGGCAGCTCCATAGCTGCAGTCTGGCATCATCCAGTCAGCCAGTCTAGGCAGCCTCGTAGCCGTGGTACACTGTCACCTAAGCATCCAGCCTAAAAGGCAGCATGGCTTCACTGCATGGATAGGTCAAATTCCTCCGTGTTCCAACACACTGGTTAAATAAGTGGTTCTGAATTTGAACAATTCTAAACTCGGCAAACACGTCTAACAACTCTCAGATCACCGTACTCACTTCATTCACACCAACACCAGCAGACAATAAACTGAGGAATTAAGTTAGCAACAAACAAACTGTAAATCAGATTCTCCAGAACGGGCTTCACGCAGAACCAGCACATTCGCCTCCAACACTCCAGTCTTTACACACAATAAACAATACACAGCGCACGTGTGTCATACACAGGGGGTGATAAACATCTCACTCACTCAGCACTGCTGCGTACACGCCAGAGCTGCTAGCAGCTACGCGGCACTAGCTTTAGATTAAACTCGGTATTTAGAGATCCGCTCAGGGCCAGTGAGGGTTCCCTGCCGAGGAGTTGACGAGTGGAGGTCTGTGACGGGGAGGTATCTGTGTAAGTGTGCGGCTGGAGACTTAGTGAAGTGTAAACTTTAAACATCAGGACTTTTTTATGGTGTACCCCTGACATCATTTAGCGTAGGCCTTGGGGGGAGTTAAGGGTCCGGCAAAATGACTAGACATGTCCCACAGTTAGGGTTGCCACCCATCCCGTAAAAATACGGAATCGTCCTTTATTTGACAATTAAACGTTGTTGATTTGTTCCGTATTTCGGTAAATATTCGTAAATTTGTTCCGTATTTCGGTAAATATTCGTAAATTTGTTCCATATTACCGTAAATGTCCGATAAACACGTGTATCACTAATAACTGATCACACTCTCCCCCAAACAGCCCCATAACCTGCCCCACCCCCCCCGCCCCCCCCCTTTATTTTCCGACAACCCTACCCACAGATCAAGGACTGGACACGGGATTTTGTAACGACATGTCCAACATATGGTTTCCACTCACAGATTTTTTCCCATGAATGAATGGGATGGAAAAGCATGCCACCTGTACTTCCCCGCACCCCCAGGACAGACCGAGTGTTTGAGTTTCAAACCCTACTTGCCATCCCTTAACCATTACAGATACCCCCCCAAACTGCATACAGACCTTAACCAAACTGGGTGTACTGAGTCAGAGCAGACCCTCAAACTCCCATCCACAGACAGACTGACTCGCACTCCTCTATGAGACATTTATTCATCCCTCATTTCTCCCATAGACTCTCATTCATTTTTAGCCACAAAGCTTAAGCTGGAGTGCACAGTTTGGTTGTATTAGCTCTTATGGCTCGGACAGGAAGTGGATGTGCAGTGGGTCCATACCTTTATAGCACTGCGGTGAAATGTGTGCATGTTCATGGACCCCATTAAAGGAGGTCTACAAAATGCTAGCGGTGTAGCCCTGCCTGTGTTGTACTACATGTCCTGTTGAGGAACCCTTGAAGAACCTCCCTGCAGTGAGGGGTAACACAGAACACCTGTGAAGAAGTGAAACTCTTCTTCTCCTTGGTCCTGACCAACCTCACTCGCATGTAGGATCGCTTGGGCAGTCAGCCTAATAGGCCTCACGGTTCCAGGATCGCGCTACTCATGCAAGCACCTGAACATCACCAGCTGAGTGCAGTGTCATCCGTGCACCCAGCCCAGGCAGCCACATAGCAGCGCTGCAGTTTGGAACAGGTGCCTTATCCAGACATGGTCACTCAAGCAGCCAACCCAGGCTTGCCTCATAGCTGAAATGTAGGGCGGGCAGCCCAGAAGGCGGCATAGCTCCAGTATCGCGCGCTCACGTATGCGGCCTAACACCAGCGGTTGAGGCAGCTCCACAGCTGCGGTCTGGCCTCATTCAAGGGGCCGCTCCACGCCGCCTCTTAGATGCGGAACACCGCCGCTACAGCAGTCGGTCCAGGACGCACCATAACTGCAGTGTACGTTGCTTAGGCAGCCAGCCCAAAAGGCATCGTAGCTCCAGCATAGCACACTCATGCATGCAGCCTAAGACCAGCTGTTGTGACAGCTCCACAGCCATGTGGCTGGTCCAGGCAGCCTCATCAGACCAATCTCACTCGGAGACCATTCCTTACAGGAGCACGCCAGAGCCGGAAAACAGGCATGCGGCAAGGCGCACACTGATGAATAGGATTAGTGACGGCACCCACAGACAGCAGAAGGATGCTAGCTGGCTAAATTATTATGGCTTTCACTCAGATTTGACTCACTGGGACGGGAATCGTTTGTCTTTCCGCTCTGTAATTCCGTCCGACGTGGTGCAACACTGTATTAGCGCTGTTTGCCACCGTGAGCCATCGCCTCCCAGATGCATAAACACCAAAGACCCGATGGGAAAACTCAAAGGCGAGGATCTATTCCGCCCTCTTGTGCCTGTGCGCTAATGCCAGCATGCTCCGAGAGACACAGCAGGGCTCCGACTTTTGGGAAGTTTCGGAGAGTTTTCTTGGCGGGAACGGCAAAGCTAATTGAGGGTTGCTGTAGCGGAATGTTGCGAGGTAATGGCTTTAAAATCACAACAGCTCCAACGCTGGCGTTCATTAAACTGTCAGCAATACGCCTGCCCTTTTCCTCCCACACCTCGGCGGAACGGGAGGCGTTCAAGATCCAAGGCGATGACGATTTTTCCTTCTCACTCCCCTCCCGACATAATTTTATCGTTCGTAAAGTGGACTCCATGACCCGGTAAATTAGCCGGAGTCCTCTCCAAATGAAGCGATTCTCGGCAATTAAACGGTTTTCCAGCACGGCTGAGGCGCTAACTAATCTGTCCGGAAAGCCGCACCAGCCGAGTGTAAAAGGCGGAGGCTGGCCCCGGGGGGAAATGGAAAGCTTTAACAAAGCAAATAACCTGACGCACCAGCGACAGCACTTAGGAAGCCATTACGGACCCAGATGTTATGGTAATTTGCCATACTGCTATGCGCACTTTGTACAAGAGTGCTTGGCTAAAACGCTGTATGTCAACATTCCTATGTCACCATTAACTGTCATTAGCGACGATTCACTCGTTAGCCTGGGTAAAAATGTGCCGAATTAGCATCGCGCGCTCGCGGCTTAAACGCCGGCTCCTTCAAGCTAATCAACACACGTGCGCACACAAAGACAGATGGACTCATTTCTGTCAGCCATTAGTCATTCATTAGGCCCAAACACCACCACACCAACACGTACATATTCCAGCGCTTAGCATGTTTAGTCTTCCGGAGCTTCCACACTGGTTTTCCATTATTTACACGTTTTATTGTTTCCTTTTCCGACAATACAGCCGCACAGCGAACTCGAATCTGGCACGACGCAGCTCAGCCCACCTTTTTGTCCCATTAGAAAGCCAAACAGAATCACTATTGTGAATGCTAATCAGCGTAAACGGCGCGACTCGGAGCGTAGCCGGTTTGGAATGCCCATTAGATGCCATAAAAAATATCCAAAAGCAATATCTGCTATTCTTCAGCCTGTCTCGTCAAACGCTCTCGATTGTGGAACGCCGGAATAAGCAACAGCGGGAATAATACGGCTAATAATGCGCCGTGTGTTTGTTCTGAAGGATCTTTCTTTTCTTCGGTTTGTTTTTTGCGCCTCGTCTGTCAGGCCGCATCATCCCAACCTCCCACTTTTCCCCTTTTCCGGAATAAAGGGGGGAAAAAAGCCTGCATTATCCACACGCCGGAGCCGGGCAAGTTTAATGAATTTTATCTCCTCCTACACGCTTTATCTCCCCCCGCCAACCCCCTGCCACCGTCCCCCATTCAAACTCCACCGCGACTGCATTTCCAGGCAAGGAGAGTCCCACAAAAGGACTCTTTATGCTCGTCTCCTTCCTTTCCGGGCCCGGAGAAGGGAAAAGTTTTATTCGGCATGTGTAGGGACAAAGGGGAGGGGAGGAAAGAGTATCAGAGGGACGCAGAGACCGAACAAGACGCAGGGAAGGAGAATAATGAGGGAGAAGCCCTGGGTGTCGGCGCGCAGGGGGCCGAGGAGGCGAGACTGGGCCGCTCTTTTATGAGTTTCATTAAGAGCATTCAAATCCTGTCCTTTCCGTGTAATTCCCAGGGGAGGGAAATGCCAGATTTGAAAGAGAAATATGAAAATGTGTGGACTGGTAGAAGAAGGCAGCCCACGGAGTTTATATTGTGGTCTGTGTTTCGTAGCTGTGTGGCTGCAGGCCTCTGGGGGAGCTAACCTGGACCGTGGAAATGAAGGTCGTAGTCAATCAGCCAAGACATGCTCCATGCTTATAGTTTGCTTCTTGGGTTTTAGCACTGGAGCTAATGCAGCTAACAAGTTACCTTGGCTACACTCAGGTCCAATCCCATTTCTTATTTTTAGCCCTGCCCCTTGAAACTGAGTTAGAAGAGGAGGTGGTTGCAAACCCCCCCCCCCCACTATGGCATGGGACCACCCTTCCAGAACCGGATTCGTCATCAGGTGTCATCAGCTGTTTTCACATCAGTCCATCTAACAACATGAGCCCAGACAGAACCTACAGGACTCACTAACAGGCTGCTAGCGGTGCTCTGTAGGCGACCCTGCCCGTCTGCAGCGCCAGCAGAGGAGGGTGGAGTTCAGCTCCTCACTGCTTAAACACATTCAGGGCATCATGTGACTTCAAAGAGGCGGAGGACCATTATTTATTATCTCCACCCAGAATTCCTCAGTGATATGGAGCTGAGCTCTTTAATCTCCAGCTTCATGATCCAATCTCCCCGTTCCACCTTAAATGGTGCAGTGACCTCAGGTCCCAGACCATAACTGCAGCCCCGTTTAAGGTGGAACAGGAGATTACACTAGGTAGCGCCATCACTAGTGATCTTCACACGTGTTATGAAGAAAATGACAATAAAACGCTGTTACCATGGTGATCTTACAGTACAGCGGCTGTAACAGAGACATACTCGTATGTATGGGGCTTTCTGGTCGCTTGTGCAGCCATCTTGTCGTTTGAAGGACCATGTTGCCCTGGCAATTTACCCTACCCCTCCATCTCAACAACAATCAAGCCTACCCCAGGCGTGAACATGCATAACCAAGGGGTAGGGCTACGTGTTGGGGACACGGGGTGAAATGGGATTGGGCTTCAGTGTGCAGAATTTCCTCTCTAGCCCTCTAGTGTCCAGGGGGTCCCTGGTTGGGTCCCTAATCCAACGTTGGCTGGCTGCTAACTCCTCATAACTCCACTGATGCGAAACTGATGCTTGTGTATGGTTGGGCAAACCTTCCACACATTGACTGAGATCTTACTCCCCAGCAAACATGCTCACATTGGCCCTTTGTGGGCAAGCTCTGGGCACTGTGGGCAGGAATTAGTCCAGTCAAATTCCAGTCAGGCCTAGCATGGGTTTTCTGTGGGCAGCCTGAACGTTGGCATGCCCACTTAAACCCCATAAGAGGCCAGTGTGGGTTGTATGGCCCAGTAGCCCAATGGGGGATGCCCACAGTAGGCTCATGCTATGATAAGAGTGCCCATTGGTACAATACGGGGTGCCCACAGTGGACCGCTGCCAAAAGGGCAATGGCCATTAGCCTGAGGTAGGCTGCCTGCAGTAAGTCCATGCTGTGAAGAGGCTGGCCATTGGTACAAATTGGGCCAGTGCCATGGGGCCAATTATGCATCAATACACAAATGCCCAATGGCACAGTGTGGGATGCCCACTAAGGTTGCCCACTCCAGTGGGGGTATGTTTGCTGGGTCATCTTCTAATCTGCTGTCTTCAGTTTGAGAAAGTGTTGAGAGTTGAGCCAATGGACTGAACTCTTTTCAGGATGCCCCGGTCACAGCTGCCCTTGCTAGGCTATGATGGACCATCTGGATAAACCAATATGCTGCAGCGCCACCCTGAGGCAAACCACTGGCGCTAGTTAGAAGCTTATTGATTGTGGGTCAAGCGGGCTAATCAAAGGCAGCATAATATCATATCATAATTTCAAGTTTATTTTTAGGAACCACCACCACCCCATAATTTTAAGAGATTTGGCGGGGTCCGAGAGGTAATCTGGGGGTCCCAGACCCATCAGGACACCCTGTGTTTCCCACCTTAGCTTACATGAAACCAGCATAGATCAGCACGGCTGCAAATACACCAGCAAAGCCAGCATTATATTGTGTTTCAGATGCTAGTATGCTAGCCCACCAGCATTAGCATGCTGGGGTACCCGCTAAACCAGCCCCAGACTAGCATTAGACCAGTTTAAACCAGATCAGACCAGACTGAGGTGCCTTTTTCAACAGCATGGCCTAAAAATAAATAAATCTGATCTGCAGCTAGTTTAGCAAATTACTCTAACTGTTGCCCACCAGTCTTTGAAGTTTACTTCTTTGGTTAAACACCGTAGCGCTGTGTCGCTGGTTTGCTCCATGCAACTGGCAGCATATTGTCGTGGTTTTGGTTTCGGTTATCGCCGCACTTTACCGCTAGCATTAGCGACTAGCAATCACAAGCAGTGTGGGCTCACCTAGGCGCTTAACCTGCTGCTCGTCCGGCGGAGATGCTGCGGTTCTTCGGCTGCGTGCGATAGTGGAGGTGTGGAATGAAGGTACACGACAAGGTAGGGTCACTTTAAGCCTTTAGTCAGGACCTTCGAGAGCGTTACAGCAGTTCAGGACTGCCTAGCTCCAGCACTCACTACGGTTCAATGCTAGGACCATCCAGCAGGTCTCTACAAACTGTAACTGACTCAACATGTCCGACACCACCTATATATACCGGGTGCTGGATTCTGATTGGCTAAACTGAACATCCCTCCCATACCGCCGTTACAATATGTTAGCATAACCTGTTAGCTACATTAGCTCCAATGCTTAAACCAAAATATCACCCAACATGTCTTAGCTGACTGGCTGCATCTTTTCAGTATCCAGCGGTTCTGAAGACCCCACTGAGCAGTCCAATCTACCTAGATTCAAATCAATTCCAATTTGAATTCTGAAATGAATTTTGAAGCTGAGGTTGTTGGAAAGCAGACGCCCAGACTCCTTATGGTGAGAGCCAAGGGCAACGGCGGCAGCAGCAGCGGCGGCGGGCAAGCTGTAGCGTTAAATGAATAGCTGTGATCACTCTGGTGATACATGAGCGGAGTCTCCTGGGTGAAATGTGTTTCTGTCCCGAGCTGAAAGTGCCCCAGGTCAGGGGCTGCTGGAGTTTCCTACGGAGCGACCGATCAGTCTGCGGAAGAAGGATGAAGAGGTGGTATTTTCTCATCTGTTTTTTTTTCCTTAAGTTGCTCTTTTCTTGTGTTTCAAACACACGTTTACGTTGCTGTATTCGCTGGTGGCGCATTTCCTCATGCATTTAGAAGCCGGAGCTGTTGGTGCCAGAGCTGACCATCAGGGATATAAACCAGCGCTACGTTTGGCAGATTTACAGTCGTTTTTAAAAAGTCTGTTGTTCGTACTGTAAATCCACAGGCCCACAAGCCTCACACCCAATCTGCAGCCGGCTGTCAAGGCTTACCCTCATTTGTTACCCTGACGTTTTGACATGACTCCCTCCAGCATGCTGACGTTCCAATTTTGCACACAGAGCTATCTTCATGATATGCCGCATCCCAAAATCCAGCATGGTCAGGCCCCGCTTCAGTGTGATGCATGTGAGGCGAGGGGCCAACAGCCAGTCACTGCGAGAGGCCCATTGAACCCACAAGGTGTCGGGCACGCTTCTGAAAACGTAGATCCAGGACATCACTCCGGAAAAGTGAGCCAAGCGAGACGTATAGTTGTCCTGTATTCGGATTTCTTTCTTCAGTGGTCTCTGAACGAGTACAGGTTTATGTCTACACTAGCTTTGTTAGCAACCAGGATGATCTCGTTCTTTTTTGGAATTCTTTGGAATTGCTTTTGGGTTTTGATGTCTGAGTACGATATCACAGCTTCATAGATGTCATGGAGCAGCGCTTCTTCACCAGGTGAAGGTGAAGCGGTGGAGAGGACCGAACTGGCTAAGGACTGGGGAGGCAGCTCAACAAGGATTAGTGAAGACAGCGGAAGAGGCAGCGCTGCAAGGACCAGCGCCCGAGCCTGCCAGGAGGACGGCGAGCATGCTTGGAGACTGGCTGGAACTAGCAGGAGAGCAGGACGGTGGCCTGGACACCTCAAGCTGGCGGTGGTGCTGACTGCACGTTCGGCAGGCATGCCCGGTGTTCCGAGAGGGGTCACCTCGAGGGTGCCGGAGAAGCTGGGTCAGCTTCAAGCTGTCACAGCCAAGGCAAAGAGTTCCACTGGCTGGAGAGAACACAGAGCTCAGGTTCTGTCAGGTGCAGTGCATGAGGACTTGGAGTGGGGGCCGGCTGCCAGAGGAGCTGTGTCACCATGTGCAGTTATGTGGAGCAGAATTACTGTCTTTGCTGATGCCACACGGGTGTCAGAAGTGGGATAGTGCCCCCCAGTGGCCCCGCTGCTTCCATGAACTCAAACTCTAAAGATGGGGAGAAGACCAAGTCTGGTCAAAGACTGTGGAAGAGGTTGTAACGGCGGGTCCTGGCAGCAGGACTCTGGAACTTTCCTGATGCTTTGAGTTGGTGGTGGAGCCAAGGAGCAGTGTGGGGCACCTTCTGGGTGCACTGCTGCCAGAGTAGCTGTGCCGGCATGTCAAGCTCGGTGCAGTTTTATGGAGTCGGTTCCAAAATTTTCATTCTTCATGATTTTTTTTTTTTAAGTTTGTAAAGCACCCTTGGGTATGTAAAAGCTGCTATAGAAGTATAACCTGTTATTATTATTATTATTATTATTATTATTATTATTACTGTCTAGCATAAATGTGTGGTTAGAAGTGACCCAGCCAGGTTCTAGACTGTACACCGGTTGCCAGTCTGGGGGCTGGAACAAGTCGGTCCACAGCACCAATAGCACCCTCTGAAGCTGTTTCATATGAAACATAAATGAATTGAAATAAAATTAATTTTTAAAAATAAAACAAATAAATTTGACTCGAAAAATCGTCCAACACTGTAACGGTGCTGTGGTGTACGGAGCCGGAGTGGATGCAAATGAGTTAAAGCCTGCACTTTGAGCCCACTAACGCGGTGTGGTAGACAGCTAGGACAAACTTATCACTGTCAACACCCAGATATTTGTGTACCTGACCGTATTTACATAATTAAATCCTGATTACAATACACAGCAATGGCCGGAGAGTGTCAACATGCAGGAGAATGTTCCTTTCCTGGGACAATGAGACAGAAGTTAAACTCGCCTGAACGTAATTATCACCCACATCATTACATACCAACATCTGTTTCTCCCGTCCCCGAGCAGACGACAGCCAGCACCATCGTTATCTCCGCACGCCGCTGACGAGGCGGAAGCTGTTGAGCTCTGCAGTTTGAGAATGAGATATGCCTAAGTGTACTTCAAACTGACACGGAGGGAAACAGAACCCTCGTGCTGCATGTGCGGAGTCAGGAATGTCTGACGGCCTTCATCCTTCAGTAAAGGGTCCGCGTGACGAGCGGCGTCGAGTGATGCTTGGAAGTTTCATCTCAACTCTAAAGATGTTTTCTTTGATTAGACTCTCGGAGAGATCATATGTAAGAGACGAGCTGTGAAGATCTCTTCTCAGGGCCGCTATGCAGATGCGTGCAGGAGACGTCCATCCATATTGAAAAGTTTCTGTATAATTTAATGAGTGATTTGCAAACAGGCGTTCAGAGAGGACTGAGGTGAAATGGTGGCCTGCAGGTGAACCCGTCTACACCCTGCATGTACCTCTCTGCTACGGTAGCTTCTTAGGCCAAGAGAGGAGGAACCCACAGCACAAAGCCTGAACTAATCTATAGTATTATTAACACTGGTAGCAGAAGTAGCAATGGTACTCAGTAACTCAGTAAGTGTAATGTGTTAGTGTACTGTAAGTAGTGTGTTGGTGGATGGTAACTCAGTAAGTGTAATGTGTTAGTGTGCAGTAAGTAGCGTGTTGGTGTACGGTAACTCAGTAAGTGTAATGTGTTAGTGTGCTGTAAGTAGCGTGACGGTGTACAGTAACTCAGTAAGTGTAATGTGTTAGTGTGCTGTAAGTAGTGTGTTGGTGTACGGTAACTCAGTAAGTGTAATGTGTTAGTGTGCTGTAAGTAGCGTGTCGGTGTACGGTAACTCAGTAAGTGTAATGTGTTAGTGTGCTGTAAGTAGTGTGTTGGTGCTCGGTAACTCAGTAAGTGTAATGTGTTAGTGTGGTGTAAGTAGCGTGTTGGTGTACGGTAACTCAGTAAGTGTAATGTGTTAGTGTGCAGTAAGTAGTGTGTCGGTGTACGGTAACTCAGTAAGTGTAATGTGTTAGTGTGCTGTAAGTAGTGTGACGGTGTACAGTAACTCAGTAAGTGTAATGTGTTAGTGTACTGTAAGTAGCGTGTCGGTGTATGGTAACTCAGTAAGTGTAATGTGTTAGTGTACTGTAAGTAGAGTGTCGGTGTGCGGTAACTCAGTAAGTCCATGGTAACTCCACGGAAGGTGATTCCGCACGTTTGGCTGTGTGAGAGTGCGATGAGTAAATCTGATAGAGGGGAGGAGTGTTTCCGAGTGCTTCTCCGGAGTACAGGGTGTCTGCGATGTTGGCAGTGTGCTGTATCTTCTACACTGTTTCAGAGGAGTGTCCAGCTTCACTGAGCTACACATCTACACATCTGACAGAGCGCTCGGCCGCCGCCGCACCTCAGCCCGCTCTGTGCAAATGTGGCATTTCAGATCCATCGCTGTCCTCTGTATGTGCAGGGAAGCATGTGTGCATGTATTCAGCTCTTTCCAGGGACCGAATAACCTAAAGCCAGACCGCGAAAATGCTCCACCATTTCCACATGGATCCCATGTTCAACCCAACACTACACTGTCTGTCAGGATTAGGAATGGGTTGACCTGCCGTCAAAGCCTGATCAGTTTGTGTCTTCAGTCCTCCAACGATTATTAAACGCTCCTACAGAAAACTGGTACACGTGATCCCCTCCCAGCCTTTTTTTGGGAACCCATAGCAGTCATCAGATTCTGAGTGAGCATATATTTATATGAATAAAAGTAATAAAAGATCCAAAATTAAATATTGTGTTTTTGTACCATATTCAAATATATACAGGCCAAACCCATTACTTATCTTCTAAGCTGCCTGTCCTTGTGGGTTGTGTTGAAGCCTATCCCAGCACTCGCTGGAGGGAAGGCAGGAAACGCCCGGGACAGGCCACCAGTCCATCACATGGGGAGATACACAGTCACACCTAGGGGGCGCAATTTAGCACCTCCAGTCCTCCTGGAGGAAACCGAAGCACCCGGAGGAGGAAACCCACTCAGACACGGAGAGCACACGCACACACCACACCGAACCGACCCAGCCGGGAACCAAACACAGGCCCTACTTGCTGTGAGGTGAGGGCACAACCCACTGAGCCGCCATTCACAGGTCAAGCTGAACTGACTAATCCCGGCTTTCAGCCGTTTGGACTTGAATCCCCCTTCAATTGGACCCTCTCCATCTCTCCTCGATCCAGCTCATACTACAGGCACTCCAACCAGACACTTCTCGGATCCCCCCAGCATGCAGAGTGATGCATAATTCATCTTCCAACACTTCCCTTCGTTTGTACAGTGCAGCTGCATGCTAATGAACAACAGATTTCAGCATCTCTGTATTTACACAAACACGAGGTCGCATGCGGCGCAGCACTGTATGTATGAACTATAATTCATAAACTCATCTGTGCAAGGAACGTACGGCGCCTTATTTGCCTAATACGATCCCGTTCCCCCGACATGAAAAAGCCTAAAAGCCTTAAACTGACTCTGGAAAAACAAAAACATGAGCTGGAATAAAGTCCATTAACCATGGAGAAGCCTTAGTTCGTCTCTAACCCCCTCCTCCCTCTCTCCTGTCGAGAGCTCCTCCGTTTTAAAAGGAAACACAATCGTCAGGGATGGCAACGGGATTAAATATCCGCCATCAGTTTGGGTAACCTGCGCCGATGTGTTGTCAACACACCTCGGCTTTTATCCATGAAACGATTCACCCTCGCTGTCAGAGCCCAGATCCGTCAAACCCTGCAGCTCTCTCGCGGCGCAGTCATTAAATAGGCCCCTCCCCCCACCATCCAGCCCAACTCGGAGCGTCTGACTAATTGCGACTCTTGACAGGAGGTGTCTCAGTCTAAATCGGTTTGCTGTTAGAATACATTTGAGTCAAGAGGTAAGCTTTCTTCCGCCGGCTGTGGTGGAGACGTGCGCCGGAGGAGAAGGCCGGATCCCTTTCCTATCAGAGTGCAGCGGACGAGGAACACCAGGTAAGGCCGAGTCCTGCATGACAGCGGATGATCCGTTCCTCACCCAGGAGTTGCAAGGCGGGATGCAATCCAAACATTCCGGGAATCTCTGTGTGGAGAAACTTGGGTGTGTAAAGGAAAAGGCCGAAAACCACAACTGAACACCTGTGACCTTTGACCCCTCGGACTTTGATAAGCTGCATCCACAAATGCAGGTTAAGAATGAAACACTGCTGACCTCTCCAGGCTCCGGCTCATCTGAAATGGACTGATGCTCAGTGGGAACGCGTGCTGTAGTCTAACGAGTCCACCTTTCAGATTGTTCATGGGAATAACGGACGTTGTGTCTCTGGGGCAAAGAGGAAAACACCACCCAGATTGTTACCAGTGTAAACCACATCCAGCTCACCTGTTAGCGGATCGGCTAGTTATTGTCCAAATATGCCACGTCAGTCATTATTGCGACAAAACGGGTCCCCTTGTGTGTTTAAGGTGGTAGTACCTTCAGGCTCCTGCAGATGGCGCTGCTGTACGAGGATGATGAGGCTATAAATCCCTGTGGGGTGTGAGTGACGGGATCCATAGATTGGGAAGAGGTGCTACAGTGCAGGGAATGTCTCGTTCCAGGTGTGGAAAATGGCTCCAGAGCAGATGTTAATGATTGGCTAAAAGGAGGGACTGCATGTGGGCGTGGCCAAAGACCATAGTGTGAAGGAAGTAGCTGAATCTGCAGGTGTGTGGAAGCGTACGGTCATACGGGTCTACCAGCAGTGGATACAATCCCAGTCTACAGGAAATTCTCCTCGTTTTACATGGTTTCCGTCACCCCCACTGTGAACAAGTCTGACTTTATACATACATCTTCTAGGAGCCATATGTAATTTATTTTGCGACGGAATCGGGTTTTTGGCGGTCTATGGTGCTGCAGTCTCCTGAAGTTAGCATGCTAACCAGCTAGCCCCGGACCGTCCTGTCTCTTAATAACAGTTTAAACCTGAAGAGATGACAGTGAGTCACTGTAGTGTCGAGGAAGAGGAGGGACTGTGTGGAGTATGAAATCTTACATATTGCTCCTTTAAATGGTAGAGCGAGCATCACACTGTATACTCTCTCTCTACCACTTAAGATCTTAACACTAAGACATTTTTGGGAAACTGGAGCTAGGAGACACCAAACAGGTGTATATATGGAAACGCTTTGTTTATGTGCTTATACTGGGATTAACATTTCTCCTCTAGGTTTGAGCGCTGGGTTGGGGTTGCCAGGTAGTGCTCTTATACTGTATTTAACTCTCCCTAGGTATCAGCGTTGGCCCTTGTTTGGGCAGCGTCTTAGCTCAAGGTGAGGTTTTAACCTCTAACCTTCTTCTCTGAAGAAACACTAAGCATGGATGTTACTCTGGATAAGAGCATCTTCTAAATGCCATGTGGAAATGTAGATGTAGGATACTGGAAATAATCTGCCTAGGTCAATAACTTCACAAGACTTGCACATAGTCATGAATTGGCACCAGACACACCTGTACCTGCAGAGTTTAATGTAGAAATACTTACTGTATAAAGATGTTTATGTTTATACACATATACACACTGCAGAAACAAGCTTAACTTATCATTCTAGCCTTAGTGCATGTTCTACCTGCTAGAAAACACTAATAATCACTGTGATAAACCACTTTTCTGGTCTTTATGTCACTCTAAAGCTGGCTAACTAGGCTATTTAGCTAGCTAGCTAACGTGCTGCTTAGGTAACTGGCTGCACCACCATATATGAACCAGTAGCTATACTGCCTTTCTTTGTACACACACACGCGTCTACATGTACACAGAACCGTGTGGAGAACCAAACCCAGCTTTTATTTTTCTCTGTCGAGTGTTAATATGAGCAGAAACACTCTCTCTGTGTATCTGCTAGCATAAGCGCTAGCAGCGCTAGCTTCTCCTAGCTGGTCCCCTGAGGTAGTAACGCTCTCTACAGAGTAATAACTCTACACATATGGATCAGAACATCATCATCCCGTCCTAGTTTACACTCTGGAGCTCTTACTGGAGTAGCATAGTGCTGGTGGAGCTTCATCTCCATCTGGAGAGTAAAGGATTCACTAAACTGGGATTAGCTTCAGCTGCTAACGTTAGCAAACACAGAGGATCCTCAGTGAGGCTAATACAGCAGCTCCACCTGCTTTAGGATGCAGGAAAACGGGAAAGCCTAAGTAATCCCTTATGAAACGATAATATATGGCAATGTATTGGAAAATATAGTGCAATATATTAAATAATATAATGTCATATATGGGAAACAAGTGCATATATTTTGCATATATTTATATAGTGATAAATATATTACAATATATTGTATAATACATGAGGAATTGCCGCTTTTCATATATTGTATGTATTGTAATATATTTCATTTTATATGTAATAGACATCATATGTATTTCTCCATATGTGTTTGCATATATGATAATATATATAGTTTTATATATGTGAGAATTTATACATACTGTATATTGCCACATGTATGTATGAAAATATTCTCACATATATAAAACTATATATATTATCATATATGCAAACACATATGGAGAAACACATATGATGTCTATTACATATAAAATGAAATATATTACAGTATATAAGTAAATATATATATACGACCATACATACAATATATGAAAAGCGGCAATTCCTTATGTATTATACAATATATTGAAATATATTTATCACTATATAAATATATGCAAATTATATGCACTTGTTTCCCATATATGATATTATATTATTTAATATATTGCACTATATTTTCCAATACATTGCCATATATTATCGTTTCATAAGGGATACCATTACATGCAAGAGTATATTTAACATTACAGCCGCAAGCATAACTCAGTTTTACTGTTATGGACAATGTTTTATCTGTTATGGTTAAGTTTCTAATAACTGTGGCATCAGTCAAGCTATATCCATGCTAACTAGACGCGTGGAACACTTGAAGCCCTTTGTTTCCAAACACTGAGTTCCATCGATACAGTCATTATAATAATGCTTGACGAGAAAGCAAATAGCAAATGTCTGCCAAATGCTGTCCATGCTGACCTTTGACCTTGGTATGGTAAACAATAGGGTTTTAACAAATAATGAGTTTCCAGTGGCGCCTGCTCATAACAGAGGCCACGGTACGATAGTGCTTACCATACCAAGGTCAAAACGTCAGCGTGTACACCAGCATGTGCAGACTCATTATTCCTTAAAGTCCTATCGCTGACCATCCCGAGGTCAAACGGTCAGCGCGGAAGCAATGTATGACTTATCTGGGCCTTGTTGTAGAACCCAGTGAACTGAATCCTTCTACAGTACCTCTGTTCTGTCCTCGGAGCGCACCAGCATCATTCATTCCCATGCTAAAACTCCTAAAGGTCTCTCCGGGGGGGCGTGGTGTCCGAAACCCAGAGGGCCAAATCACCCTGTTTGGGCCCCAACACACATAGGTTGTTGGTATCTCTGCATGGAGCCAGCTTTCTAGCGACACTCACACACATCTATCTATCTATCTATCTATCTATCTATCTATCTATCTATCTATCTATCTATCTATCTATCTATCTATCTATCTATCTATGTACTTCAGTGATGTCCATACATGATGGTCGTTATCAGACCCGCTCTAGTGACTGAATCACCTGCCAGGTACCGAGATGTTTATACTGAACTGGGAGCATCTGCTTTTAGTCACAGTGCACCAGAAATCTGGACTCTAAATACATTACTATATAAATTCACTATATATGTGTTTTTCTTGTTTATATTTGGTATATTTTATTTTATTCATGTGTTTTTATTTTTTATTATATTTTATTAAAATAATTTAATACAATAAATAAATAAATAAATAAATAAATAAATAAATAAATAAATAAATTTAAAAAATCATTGTATTGTACTTTTTATTACTTTATTTTGTTTTATTGCTCATTTTTAGTACATTTTATATTTATTTAGATTTCTTATTAATTAATTTACTTATGTATTCTTTTTATTTATTCATTAAATTTTATTTAAATAAATTATTATTGAGGGGGGTTTGTGTATTTATTTTTTCCTATTATTTTATTTTAGTTTAGTCTCAATTCCACTGTCTATTTATTTATTTAATTAATTAATTAATTAATTTTACTGTTTTAATCTTTAGTTTGTCTATTCCTCCTTTAATGTTGAGACGTTATTAATTGTTTTATTATCTTGGTTTAATTTTCCCCCCCTTTTTTAATTGAATCCTAATTGTTCTTATAATTCTTTAATGTATCTCTTATGAGATCTTTTTTTTTAATCGTTTACCAGATTAAAATCCATTTAAATTTCTGTTTCAGTCCCGTAAGCTGTTAATGCTCGGATGCTTGAAGACGAGGGTCACCCTGAGTGTATTTCCGGGGGAAAATAAAGATGATGGTTGAGGGACAGTAGGCTGTGCTCGTAAAAAGTCAGGAGGCTGGCGGTGAGGACTGTGGGCAGGCTGGCCTGGTCCTGCGTCAGTGCAGGAAGATCCATGTAGGCCTATTCATTTTACTGTATGCATCCTCACACAGCATGTCCCTGGATGGCGTTATTGGCGTTAGATGATGGCCTGTGTTCAGGCCTCACTCTGCCTCTGGCTGCCAGCAGGCCTGAATTGAAACACGATTCGCCCACAGCAAATATAACTGTTTAGGTGTTGAACACAAACGGGCAAATTTGCAACGCCGCTGAACTTAATCAAGGTAATCATAAAGTGGGAGAAATATCGCTCCTGATGTAGAGAGAATTACAACCAGCGTGCCATCGAGCGCACTTCCTCTACAGCGTTCAGTAGAGCCCCCCTGCAGCTCAGAGCTCATACACTACTAACACACATATAACAACGCCAGCCTTATTTACCGCACCTGCACAGTGTGCCACCTCACTGCCAATATGGGCAGGCTGTGAAGGAAACCTTGCAGTCAGCAGCCGTCCTCGACGATCCCCCCCACCACCAAAAACGACAGAAAAGCAGCCGCAGTGAAACTGCAACGTTAATCACAAGGGCTGGGTACGAGCTCCCGAGCCAAGCGCCGCCCGCCTTTAAAGGACGCGGTGTCTAATTGTAATTAACCCACCCACTAACCCCCCCAAAGTTAGCTTACACACAACTTCCCACTCGTATGATCAGCGCTAATTACCGCTTTCCTTCGCTATGGCACGTGCACATGGGTTTTGTTTTTAGCGGCCCTATTAATACAGCCCGAACCGACAGTAAGCCAGCTACTTCCACATAAATAAATAAATAATAATATTTTAATTAGAAACATCTTAAACTCGAGGACTTGGCTATAACCTTGCCAAGTCATCAAACGCTACGCCAATCACGGCTCACTGGTAATGACTTTGAATAATAGACTGTATTAAAGAGCCCATAGCGCTGAAAACTGAAGGTCTGTACAGTAAGGGGACAAAGGGTCGTCTCTACCAAGGCTAAAGCGGGACTCGTCACTGAAGATGACCCGCTGCCATTCTGAGTCACTCCATGACAGTCTGGTACGACACCACTGCAGTCTTCGGTGACGGTGACGTGGTGTTAAGGACAGTCGTGGTAACGGTCTGTGTGCATGGTGCAGCCGTCTGCCAATGCTCGAGTCCCCGGCCGGGCGTCCCGTGTCCCTTTAACGTGGAGTGTCCATGTTTTCCCCCTGTCTGCCTGGATTTTCCTACTCGGGGTGATCCGGTTTCCTTCCACAGTCCGAAGACGTGCGCTCAGGTTGTGATGGAGATGCTAAATTTCCCCCCTGAGGTGCGAGTGTTTGTGTTTGCCCACTCTGTAAAGCACTGGCGCAGAGCCAGCCCTGGCCAGTGCGATGCCCTAGGCAAGATTATGCCAGGTAAGCCCAGGTAATAATAGCAGCCACAGACGGGGTATACCACACCTAGCGTTCAGCGCTCCTCCTACATGGCGCTGCTGTTAACAGTACATATCAAACACGGTGAATAAACTGAAGATGAAGATCTAACATCCTGTAAAGGAAACGCGGTGTTAGCCGGGTTAGCACTGGCTAGCTAACGAGACTAAGATGGCAGTGAGTCGGAATGACGGAGGTTATTACCCTTCAGAGTCTCTCCAGCTCCTCCTACAGGTTTAGGGTGGGAGGAACTGATGCTAACTCCTGCTAGCTTGTTAGCTATTTATTCAGTTAGCAAACATTAGCGGGCTAGCTGACTGTGCTTCGAGCATCTGACGGTAAGTAGTACTATGCAACTGATAAAGTGTGCATCCATGACATCACGTTCCCTCTGTCTTTTCACCATCTGTCCTCCTCTTCCCGTTTTTCTTCCTGTGCTCCAGAGGCCTTCAGCTTTTTCCACACATCGGCTGGCAGC
>JAMWET010006216.1:27500-34708 GCA_024036415.1 Prochilodus magdalenae
TCTTTTTCTCATCTCTTCCTTGCCTCACTCCCTCTTTGTCTGTTTCTCCTCCTCATCTACTTCTCTCTCTCTCTCTCTCTCTCTCATCTCTCTTTCTCTCTCTGTCTTCTCTCTTTGTCTTTCTCTCCCCATCCGTCTCTCCTCATTTCTCTTTTCTTTGTTCCTCTCTCCCTTTTTGTTCTCTTTTCCCTCTCAATCTTTTTCTTGTTCTCTCATCTTCTCTCTCTCCTTCTCCTTCTCATCCTTTCTCTTTCCTATCCCCCCTCTCTATCTGTCTCTCTCTCTTTGTTTCTCTCTCTCTCTCTCTCTTGCTCACTGTCCTCCAGTCGTGCTTATCCTGCCTCTCTCTCTCACACACACACACCTCTCCATCAGAGAGTTAGAGAATAAAGGAAGAAGACAGAGTGAGGGAGGGAGAGAGAGAGAATGAGAGAGAGAGTGCCAGATGATGACGTGGTGTGAGGAGAGTAAATGAGAGGTGATGCTATTAAAAGAAAAGAAGGACAGAGAGAGGGAGTAAAGGAGGGAACGCAGGAGCAGATGAAAGAGGAGTTGTGAGTGAAGCCCGGTCACTTCCTCCCCCGGCTAGAGCCTGAACTCCAGCAGTCCCCCGCAGCTTCACGCCCAGACCCCACGCCAAATTTAGCCTGATAAGATCAGCTCAGAGTCCGAGAGCCACCGCAGGACAAGATCACCCCCTACAGGCCACAGCAGGCACTACAGGCAGCAGCACCACCTCAGCTGTACACACCTGCAGCCTCACACACATTACCTATCACACGATCACCTGTCTGTCTGACAGATAGATCGATAGATATGGACAGACAGACAGACAGACAGACAGGTGGATACACAAACAGAAAGTCAGACAGACAGACAGACAGACAGGGGATACACAGAAAGACAGACAGACAGACAGGGGATACACAGACAGACAGACAGACAGACAGGTGGATACACAGACAGACAGTGAGACAGACAGGTGAATACATAGACAGGTGGATACATCGAAAGAGAGTCAGACAGGTGAATACACAGACAGGTGAATACACAGATAGACAGGTGGATACACAGACAGTTGATTAGACAGGTGGATACACAGTCAGACAGTCAGACAGACAGCTGGATACACAGTCAGACAGACAGACAGCTGGATACACAGACAGACAGACAGACAGCTGGATACACAGACAGACAGTCAGACAGACAGGTGGATACACAGACAGACAGACAGACAGCTGGATACACAGACAGACAGACAGACAGCTGGATACACAGACAGACAGTCAGACAGACAGGTGGATACACAGACAGACAGTCAGACAGACAGGTGGATACACAGACAGACAGACAGACAGCTGGATACACAGACAGACAGACAGACAGCTGGATACACAGACAGACAGTCAGACAGACAGGTGGATACACAGACAGACAGACAGACAGTCAGACAGGTGGAGACACAGTCAGACAGACAGGTGGATACACAGACAGACAGTCAGACAGACAGGTGGATACACAGTCAGACAGACAGACAGGTGGAGACACAGACAGACAGACAGACAGACAGACAGGTGGATACACAGAAAGGCAGTCAGACAGGTGGAGACACAGTCAGACAGACAGACAGGTGGAGACACAGACAGACAGACAGACAGACAGACAGGTGGATACACAGAAAGGCAGTCAGACAGGTGGAGACACAGTCAGACAGACAGGTGGATACACAGACAGGTAAGACCAAATCCGGTTCCTCCTGTAGTCTGGGTCTGATCTGGCCCGTGTGAACCTACAGCTTCCTGCTGCAGCGTCCGTGCGCACTGACCCCTGTGAATCCGCTCCCGCCGGGCTGCGCTGCGGTCACTCTGAGCTGCTTCCAGAAGGGCAAGCGCCTCCAACCAAACGGCACCAGCACCAACCTCTACCCTTTGTGTCCCCCTGTTCCGAGTCCACCCAATTTTGCAGTAATTGAGGTTGTGAAGGTCATCGGATTGGTCAGGAGGTAAAGACAGTGGGCTTATCAGCCGCCGCCCGCCGGACAAAAGAGCAGCGTGATTGTGTTGAGTTGCGTAAGTGAAGAAGCGGGAAGCCCGGCAGCTGTGTGCAGATGTTTTATCTCTCCCACATTAGCTTATGAAACAGGCACGGTTAGCAAAGTCTGCGCAGGTTCAGGAGACGGCACGCAGCACAAGGGTTTCGCAGATTTGGGAGGTCATGTTGTTCCACTGTGTGTGTCTGTTATTCATTAATTAATTTATTAATTAATTAATATTAAATATTGGCCTCACCTACAGTAACATACAACTATAACAACACGTCACATGTCCAGAAGTAACAGCTATAATGTTTTTATGGCATATTTCCACAAAATTGAGAATGCTAAAATAAAATTTTCATTTTTTTACATTTGATTTAAAATTCTTTATTTTTTTTTTTTGCTTTTTAATCTCAAATAATCCTAAAAATAACCACTAATAACTTCATTATTAATGTAAAACCACTCACAGCCTCTATTAGCTGTAACCTTGTTCTCTGATTCTTATCTCGGTTTAAGACTCACCGTGTGCATAAGCCCCCCAGGAGCCCCCTGAGATGTTCCGGGGTTAACTATGTGGGAATGGGGTCGTTGGTTGGGGTGACAGTAGATGTGAACCACAGGGCCTACAATGAGCTGCTGGACAACCAGGTTCTCCCTAAAGACAACATTCCTATACCGGTATTCCAAGATGACACTTCTGGCGTTCACAGGGCTGCAAATGAGACTGACTGGCATGATGGACATTCCGGAGCATCCACACATCTGGACTGGCACCACAAAATCCGCAGAGCTTGGAAATCCGTGGGAACTGCCTGGAACACCCAGTAAACCTCCAGGGAAGGCATCCACCAAATCTGGCCCAAATGACCAACTCTTTGATGTAAGAGTGTCTGAAAATTGGTGTGGCCTACTTCCGGAAAGTTGTCCAGTGCATGCCGAATCCAATCCCAATCCGATTCCACAGTATTAGGGAAGCTTCCGTCACAACACAATAACGTTTTATCAGTTACACTGCATTCACATGTGGTATAAACAGAATTCCACCAAGGCCAGCTTCAGGAGCCCATCTGTAATTCCTAAAAAGGGAATTTTTTCCGCTTTGCTAAGAGCTCCGGATGGGCCAGCCTGCTGCACTCAAAGCAGTACTCCAGCATTTTCCAGCCTAATCTCCGTCTGCTATATCTACAGCGCGCAATCAATTCCCACGGACAATCACTCCGGAGCGTTTCCCTGCGCAAGATACAGAACCCGTGTACTCAACTCTGACTTCTAATGGAATCCAATGGGCCGAATCTGAATTCCGTGAACGGACACTGGAAATACGTGAGACTTGTGAAACCGGAGCTCTCTCAGTGCTAACGGCTCAGGTGTAGGATGAGACGGACCGAGATAGCTTCCTACCAAAGCGTTCCCTCTCCGGAATTATCTACAGCAACGAAGTCAATCTAGTACCTTCCGGTCTCCGTAAGGTCATCTGGTGTTCATGATGATGAGGGCGGAGCCTGAGAGGTCTTCACAGAGTAGACCCATGGGCCAAAGACACGGCGTGTCCATTATTCCTGCACTCATCTGTTTGTCTTTTCTTCCTCATCCCTCGTTCCTCCCCTAGAGTCCCATTCATTAACAGCCATTCAAACCCTATTGCCTTTAATCTACAGACTGCATGTACTCACTCAGGGCAGATCCCCAAACTCTAGTCCACAGCCATACTGACCCACACTCCTCTATGTGTTGTTTATTCATCCTTCGTTTCTCACATAGACTTCCATTCATTAACCCCCATTCAAACCCTATAGTTTCCTTTACCCACCAGTCACCAAACTGCATATACTCACTCAGAGCAGATCCCCAAACTCTAATCCACAGCCATACTGACCCACACTCCTCTATGTGTTGTTTACATAGACTACTATTCATTTGTGGCCCTACCCAAACCCTATAGTCTACTTTAAACTATAGCCACCAAACTGCATGTACTCACTCAGGACAGATCCCAAACCTCTAATCCACAACTGACCCATGCTCCTCTATGTGTTCTCTATTCATCCCTCGTTTCTCCCATAGACTTCCATTCATTTTCACCCCATTTAAATTTTACTGTTTCCTTCAACCTACAGCCCCAATCTGCATGTATTTATTCAGAGCAGACCCACAAGCACATATTTAGTGCTGGTCCGACCTGCACTCGTCTGTTTGTCTTTCCCTGCCACATTCCTCCCATAGACTTCCATTCAATTTCACCCACCACTGCCTTCAACCTACAGCCACCAAACTGCATGTACTCACTCAGGGCACATCCCCAAACTCTCAGGGCAGATCCACAGACATACTGACCCACACTCCTCTATGTGTCATTCATTCATCCCTTGTTTTCCCCATAGACTTCCATTCATTTTCCCTATAGTCTCCTTTAAACTATAGCCACCAAACTGCATGTACTCACTCAGGACAGATCCCAAAACTCTAATCCACAACTGACCCATGCTCCTCTATGTGTTCTTTATTCATCCCTCATTTCTCCTATAGACTTCCATTCATTTTCACCCCCATTCAAATTTTACTGTTTCCTTTAACCCACAGCCCCAGAGTGCATGTATTCATTTAGAGCAGACCCACAAGCACATATTCAGTGCTGGTCCGACCTGCACTCGTCTGTTTGTCTTTCCCTGCCTCATTCCTTCCATAGACTTCCATTCATTTTCACCCCCCATTCAAACCCTATTGCCTTTAACCTACAGCCACCAAACTGCAAGTACTCACTCAGGGCACATCCCCAAACTCTCAGGCCAGATCCACAGACATACTGCCCCACACTCCTCTATGTGTCATTCATTCATCCCTCGTTCCTCCCATAGACTCCCATTCATTTTCTGGCAAACCCATGGCAAACCAGCTAGCAATTAACTGAAGCTGCACGATCACTCTGTACTTTCATCCGTCCTTTTAGTTTTATTACTTGTACAGACATCACTTTACAAAACATAAATGCTTTAGACATAAATATGGCTTCGCGTAAATGCAGGAAAACATGTCGACATATTTACGTGCAGTAATCATATACGCCTCCCGCCTGACGCATAGAAGCTAGGTTTAAAAACAAGTTCCTGTAGCACTAGAATCAACACAGATGTTTCCTACTCGCTGAGTGAACACCGGCACAGCTGACCATCTGCGACAGCTTTACACATGAAGCTCAACACTTTGAAGGTTTGCGCTCTGTCCTTTACATACACATTCCCGAGAAGGATCCGCAGCGTGCCGATAACGCAGTGCTAAATCATTTAGCAGTTTTGGATCCACTTAAGGCAGCCTCCGGATTGTGGCTTTGAAGAGAAAACGATGGGAGCTTTCATGTCTTTCATGTCATACGTCATACGGCTTGTGCGTTAATGAGGGCTGCGGTGTAGGCGTGTGGGGTGAGTCGCCGCTGATGGCGTTTATCATATGCTTTATGTGAGAGAGCCTGTAATGATATTCTGCAGTGCATCGTAAGCGTGCATTACCTGCACCCAGACCGAGCGGTGTTAAATGGCTCTGCAGACACCGAGGGTATTATAAAGCTACTTATTCAAGCCATCCGTCATTCGTTTAATTTCAGCAGATCTCCCTGAAGTGATTACATCATCTATTTGTATAAGGAAGTTTAAAAAAAAGCATTAAAAAGGAATACAATTGAGAACCCTAACAACCACCTGGAAGACCTGGCATACCCACCAACACTGTCCCTATCACATAAACAGCACCCCCATCTCCAAGCTCCACTCCTGCTTCAGATCGGAGAACCTCCACAGGTGTTCCTGTCCGTCCTTCCTCCACTGTGAGGGACACCTCAACGCTATGGAGGTCTGAAAGGAGGTGCAGCTGTTCAAGAAGCTCCTCACTGAGAAAAGGCGCACACATCCTACACAGAAGCTGCACCCCAGAACCTCAACACCACTGAGTGTGTTTGGGGTTACCTGAGAATGTTAAACCAGCTTCTAAGACTGAACTGGAGGCGTGTCTCCTGAGAAGAATGGAAGCTGGAATGAAGGTAAAGAATGACACACTAAACCTTCCAACATACAAGGGTCCGCTGGCTTGGTAAGGTCAGCACCTAGCCCGCTAGTCCCCTCTCGGACCACCCAGATCACTGTCCTGAGATCTTACCAGTTTTTATCTCAGTTTTAGAAAATAAACATAATATACAAATATCAAATATACATATTATATAAATATTAAAAAATAAAATAAACATAATATATTAATAAAGAGATTTTTTACAAATAAATAGGATGGGATAAATGAATTCTAGCTCGGATATAAAAAGCGTTAGTTGAAAGTGTTGTGGCTGCCATTAAAAATAAACAATTTACTGAATTAACTTATGAACGAAAGTAAGAATGGAGGAAGAATTAATCTGGACTGTTAGTGGAAAACGGGTAACCACCAGCACACCACCCAGACAACATAACAGCATCCGTGGACTAGCTTTCCCATTAGCTAACAGTTGTCCTCTATGCTTATGCTATTAGCACTAGCGTTAGCTTCTCCTAGCTGGTCTCCTGATGTAGTAATGCTCTCTACAGAGTAATAACTCTACACATATGGATCAGAACATCATCATCCCGTCCTAGTTTACACTCTGGAGCTCTTACTGGAGTATCATAGTGCTGGTGGAGCTTCATCTCCATCTGGAGAGTAAAGGATTCACTACACTGGGATTAGCTTCAGATGCTAACGTTAGCTAAACACAGAGGATCCTCAGTGAGGGTAATCCAGCAGCTCTACCGGCTTTAAGAAGCTGGAAAACGGGAATGCGCACCAGTAAATCCATTAGACACCGGGGTGTATTTCACATTACTTGACGTTAATTACTTAGTTTAACTTTAAGGTTTGAATTTATTGTAAATTGTGACCTGAATTGAGCTGCTTACATGCTAACTAGGTGCTAGTTATCCACTCGAGTGCTACAGACTTCCGTGGCTGTTGATGGATGAAGGAGTACGTATCGAGGCAGTTCACATCGCTGTGCAAACACTGTTGATTTGTTTCAGCAGAGCAATAATAAAGTGGGCGCTGAAGTGTGACGTGTTTCAGCTTTCATATGCTTCTACTCATCTTTCTGTATATTGGCTTGGTCTAAATCATCCTTAGCGTCAAACCCAGCAACAACAGACGGCGTTCTGATTGG
>JAMWET010006217.1:0-149984 GCA_024036415.1 Prochilodus magdalenae
TTGTTTTTTTCCTTCTTGAGAGAGATTCGGTCAAAGTAGTTTGAGTCCTCAAATCTCGCTTAAGTGGGACAAGGTTTACAGTTTTTATCTGTAGTCATCTAGTCGCTTCACCAACTGATGTATCAATCGTGGTGTGATTGAGGAGAAGGAATCCTGTGATCATATAGTGCGATGGGAAGGGTTTCTACGTTAGATAAGTTTCTGTGACTTACCAAACAGAATTTGTACTAGTTTAATTTTTTTTGGAATGATGTCACTTCTTTTTGTCAACACACGTGTGAACAAATTTCCAGGCCTCCCCTCTCCCCCCCCTCTAAGCCTTGCAGGCTGTATGAATATTTTCGCAAACTCTGCAGTTTGGGATGCCCTATGGGAAAATGCGCGTACCTTTGAATGAATTTCTGCTTTGGCTGTTTGGTAAACAAGGATCCTTACGCCTGCCAACAACACTCGTGGCTTTGTGTGGCAAGTGTCTTGCTGTTTTTGTCACTGTCATTAATCCCCTTTAAAGCATAGAATACCACAAATTATTGTGATTCACAGATTAAGCTTGTCAGTGTAGAGATTGCTCCAAATGGGACACTAATTTTAGATTACTTTATACTGTTAATTACACACAGAGATTCATGGGATTGTTATTTCAGAGAGGCACATTTAAGAAAATCTCTGAGCTGATTAAATCAACTTTTGGAAAATGTATCAGAGCATTAAATAACTTCAGCAATACATATAAATAATGTTAATTAGCAACGTCACAATAAACATGAGGAAACTTTAATTTTTTGAGTATTTTTTAGACTTACTGGTATTAGATTAGATTAAAAATATTACTTATTTGAACTCATATCCGTGCATCGAGTACAGGTACAGAGCACCACCAATTGATGAAATGCGACCCGGGAGCATCTAACCAGAAGTGCCATGCAAGTTACAGTAATTATTTTCACACTAAAGAGCATATAATTAATATAAATATTATATACATATATTAAGCATATACTAATATGACATATATATGAAGTTATAGAGCAGCACATGTTGTACAAAATGAATGTTGCTGATGTAGGCTGACGGTGGTGAGCCTGGCATCCTTAAGTCCAGCTTGATGCCTATTCTCCTTGGTTTTCTGTGGGTTGTTCAGGTGTTAGGTTAGCACAAGTTGTCAAATTGGCACACATGTGTGAAGACATGAAAATGCTGGGTAACCTCGTCCCTATGATGGGCCTTGTGATCGTCGTTGTCATGTCTTTGTCTGATCCACACGGGCCTATCGTGAAGTCCCGTGGTGTCGGGGTGGAACTCGCGTAATTTGATTATGGTGTATAGAACCATTAAATTGGCACGCAGTCATGGGTGAACCGGGGAGTACATGATCGTAGCCCAAAAACACAACCGGTTGTGGGACGGGCCGGTTGTATTTCCAGGCTGATGACAGTGCAAGGTAGAGACAGAGAGATTGTCCAAATATATTAACAGAGCTGGGGTCTGTAAGTCAGGGAAGTCCCCGAAACGTCCCAGTTGCAAAGTGTTGTGCTGGACTAAACAAGATGATTGATGAGCTTGGAGTAACTCAGCATTGGAGGGGATCACTGTGTTGAATGCGCTGCACTGAAGTCAATTGAACGACATTCCTGACATAGGAGTTCTGACAAGTCCCAGGTGGGTCAGTGCAGTGTAGCTGTGGAGATGGCAATCCTCAGATGACCTGTTGCTACGGTAGGCGAAATGATGTTGGCTCCACAGCGCGTAGTGATGGCGGGCAAGGAAGGTTTTCAAGTGCGAAAGAAAACAGGCTTTCAAAGCACTGGAGACTGATATGGGGTGAAGTGACAGAACAAGGGCGGAAAGTCGTTCGGAGGCTGAGCCTAGTTGGAGTGCTTTTTGCGCACCGGGCACAATGGTGGCAGATCTGTGAAGATGGTTGGGTACAAGCACGCTTGGACCAGATGTGAAAGACTGTAGAAATATGTGCAAAAAAACTTCGGAGAGTTCATAGGACACAACGCATTACTTACAACAGTATGACCAAGGTACATTATCGAGGGACGACAGCGAGCGCTACGCTAAGAAACAGTTCATCGTATATATCAGCTGAATAGTGACAGAAAACATCTCAGGGTGGAGAGTGTGAGAGGACAATGATTGTGGAAAATGGCAGATCAGTTTTTGAGGGAGTAAAACTCACCATGTTCCCCTCGGGCAAAGACGGAGCATAAAACAAGAGTGATGAGCAGCTCGTCAGGGAATTGCTTATTTCTGTTATCAGTCATAAAATGAGTTAAACTCCTTCATACATTTCATCAGTTATATGTGCCTTTTCAGGATTGGTTCCCTATTCAGGAACATTAATTCACATATAAAAATGACCATAACTGAGTATTCATTTAGGCCGTACAGTGTGGACTTCTCAGTCCAAAACAGGACCCAGCACAGTTACCGACCCCCGAAATTCTGCAGGTCATTGTTACGAAGGTCCAGGCTTTTTTTCACAGCTGAGCAGCTAAACTTGATTGTAGATATGATACCAAATGTTCACAAGATTCTCTCTGGAGGTTTACAGTGGGGCTAGGTCTGCAGGAAGAAAAAACATAACATATGTCTATATTAATATAAAATATTAATAACAAATAATATAACAATCTGGTCTATATTAATATGAAAATATTGTAATATAAAACATATACTTTAGTAGTGAGAATTGTAATTTACCAGGTGTACCACAAAGTACTAATATGCTATGAGAGAAACACCACGCGAGGATGCATAGATAATGGAAGCAAATATACTAAAAATACATTCGCCTACAAACAGTGTTTTCTATAAAATGCATACCCACAAAAACCAAACACCTATTTACAATTAATTTACCACAGAGGAAAAAACAGTATTGTGAGATATTTTTGACGGCAATGTATATTTGTGGGACCAACAAGAAAATTGCTTCTCGTGCCAGAAAGTAATAGCACCCAAGGCAGATCATCCAGCAAAAAACAGCCTCCCCAGTGCCCATAGACATTTTGGAATGGGGGGCAAAACAAGTACCAAGTGGGTGTAAATGTATATTCCAATGGTACACAAAACAATTACGTGCATGCATTTCCCATGAGCGTGATTATAATGGACATTGGGACTTATTCTTGACCACCAACCATTATGCAGGGAATGAAATCCTAGCCAGTGTGTTGCAAATCTCTCTCTCTCTACAATAAAGGCAAATAAAGAAGTCTCCTATTCTTCTCACTGGTGTTACAAACTGACCCAGTATCAAACACAAAAATTAGCTGCTTCATTCAACCAATCCACATAAAAATTGTTTGACATGTTGCTGGCTGATTCCAACTTTTCCAGTTATGTGTCCTCTGTTTGAAAAGTATATTTCTAATTTAATTTCTGTGAAGTAAGCAGGTTAGCAAAAACTTTTGTAATAGTTTCCTTTTTTGCCAGTTATGGCATTATTGATCAACACAGCAATTTCTCATAGATAAATGACATAAATATTTTCACAACTTCTTGCCACGTGAATGATTTCTGCTCTTCTCTTAGAAACTGTCATAGCCTACTGCAAAACAAACACTTGCGGATTGTGATGTAAGTTGTCGCATTACTATGTTTTTGCTGTCATGACAGATTAAAATTGCTTTGGCAAGCTCATGGAACTCCTTATCTCTCTTAAAGTAATTCAAATACATCAAACAATCTGAAACTTAACTTTTTTTTTGTAGGTTTACATTACTGGTTTGGCTACAGTGTTAAGATGCAGTCAATTGCCTCAACAGTGTTTTCTATAAAGGCTACAAAACCAAACACTGTACAATTAATTTACCAGAGGAAAAAAGTATTTGATTTTTGACAGCAATGTATTTGTTGGACAACAAGAAATTGCTCTCGTGCAGAAAGTAATAGCACTAAGCATCACCAGCAAAAACAGCCTCCCCAGTGACCATAGACATTTTTGAATGGTGTGGCAAACAGTACCAAGTGGGTGTAAATGTATATTCCACTGGTACAACAATTTACTTGCATGCATTTCCATGGCGATATAATGGACATTGGGACTCATTTTGACACTCCCATTATGCAGGCATGAAATCCTAGCAGTTGTTGCAAATCTCTGTCTTCTACAATAAAGGCAATAAATAAGTCTCCATTCTTCTCACTGGTGTTACAACTGACACAGTCAACACAATTAGCTGCTTCAATACCATCCACATAAAATGTTTTGCATGTTGTGGGCTGATCCACTTCCAGTTATGTGTCCTCTGTTTGAAAGTCTTTCTAATTTAATTTCTGTGAATTAGCAGTTTAGCAAAACTTTTGTAATAGTTTCCTTTTTTTGCAGTTATGGCATTATTGTTCACACAGCAATTTCTCATGCATAAATGCATAAATATTTTCACAACTTCTGCAGTGAATGATTTCTGCTTTCTCTTTGAAACTGTCCTTACTGCAACAACACTTGCGGATTGTGTGGTAAGTGTCTTACTATGTTTTTGCTGTCATGACAGATTAAAATTGCTTTGGCAAGCATGAACTCCTTATCTCTTTAAAGTAATTCAAATACATCAAACAATCTGAAACTTAACTTTTTTTTGTATGTTTACATTACTGGTTTGGCTACAGTGTTAGATGCAGTCAATTATACACCCAGTTAAATCCTTAAATAAGATTTTTCTACATAGCGCAAATAAAACTTTCACAAGCTTTTTCTAATCTACTAACAGAAAACATGATGGATGAACTGGTTGCCTCAACAGTGTTTTCTGTAAAGCTCACAAAACCAAAAACATTTTTATGAAGGTATGCAAAAGCAAATGCCCCAGATTTCCCACTTGCTGCATGCTGGTTTGTGCTTAGTTTTACCAACATTTTAACATTTTGGAGTAGATGAGTAACTTAACCAGTCAGTCAAACAGCCAATTCTTCTGGCTGTTACTCATCTACTGAGTTCCCTGGAAAGCAGGGTTCTATCCCAGCACAAAGAAACATTCAATAAGGAAATTTTATCTGTTCGGTCATCGTCACTGTTAACGATGTGGAAGCTCCTATCAATCAATCAATCAATATTTATTTATATAGCGCTTTTTACAACCAACATTGTCTCAAAGCAGCTTCACAAAAAAATCAATTTGTTATAAAAAAGAAAAGAACCACAAGGTTAATGCACAGACATGTGAGGGGGGGGTGGGGTTGGGGGAAGGGGGTGAAAAAAAAACTGATCCAAGCCCCCCTTGAGCAAGCCAGTGGCAACAGTGACGAGGAAAAGCTCCCTTGGGTAAGGAAGAAACCTCGAGAGGAACCAGGCTCAAGGGCGGAACCCAACCTCCTCCTATCGTGCCAATGACAAAGAAATGGTATGTCACGCAGTCCTAGTTACAAATATGATTACATTGACTGATACACTAGAATTTTAAAATAAATTACAATTGTTTTATTGTGTTTGCAGTTTGTGGTGACATTTTAGCATTTTTTAAATCAATTCACACAAAGTTCACCTGAGTGTCTCCAGTTTACAGTGTGAACTCTTTAGTCCAGCAGAGAGCATCTCCACTCCTGAATCCCACAGATCATTGTTACTAAGATCCAACTATTTCAGGGAGGACTTTACTGACTTTAGAACAGATCCCACGTGTTCACAAGCTTCTCCATGAAGTTTACAGAGAACTAGTCTGCAGAGGAAAAACATAACATCAAATATTCAAGGAAGGACTACTGAATGTAAAATGATAAATGTGCTGTTTAGAGTTAGATAACAGAATTCTGAAATAATTTAAATCATAAATATGGGTGCTAACATTCTGGTTTATAGGTTTACATTATGCTTTTTTATTTTAAATAAATTTGATAGACCCTCACCTGAGTGTCTCCAGTTTACATTGTGAACTCTTCAGTGCAGCAGAAAGCAGCTTCACTTCTGAATCCTGCAGGTCACTGTTACTGAGATCTAGTTCTCTCATAGGTGCTTTTGAAGATTTTAGAGCAGAACTAAGAGCTTTAGAGGAATCCTTGGTGAGATTATAGCCAGCTAGCCTGCATACAAATAGTAAATACAATTGTGATATATATTTTTATTCAACTAGATTTCTGTATATAATACAAGCTGAATAGACATTTGAAAAGATGTTGAAAAGTGTTTCAGTAGAATGTCAGGTTTTTTATCTATATCTTGATTTGTTAGGAACACACACACACACACACACACATATATATATATATATATATATATATATATATATATATATATATATATATATATATATATATATATATATATATATATATATATGTACATTTCTACAACATTTACCACATACAATTTTACATAAATATATCAATAAATATAGTATTTATTCAATTCAATTTAATTCAGTTCAATTCAATTCAACTTTATTGTCATTATACCAATACAGGGTTGTACAGTATAATGAAACACAGTCAGGCTCCTTCTCCAGTGCAGTGAATAATGTGTATATATATATATATATATAAATAGTGTAGTGCAAAGACAATAGACAAAACAATGTGTGCATACAGACAATAGACAAAACAAAACAAAACAATGTGTGCAAACAGTACAGTATGTGTACAGTATGTGTACTGTGCAAAGGACATGTGCAAAGAGTAGCGAAGAGTGCAAGAGTAGCGCAGTATCAGTAAGTATGTGGTTGAACATTATAGATATATAAAGTGTTCAGTGCAGGTGGGGAAATAGCAGCTTAATGTAGTAATAGCCAAATGCTTGTACAGATGTTCAGTATAGATAATAAATATGGATAAATAAGAACAAAATAAAACAAAACTGGATGTTCTAGTATACAGGTTGAGTTAAAGTGCGGTGCGAACAGTCCTGCGAGGTAGAGGAACTACAAATCAGTAGCAGTCTTAGTGGTGTGGTCATGTTCTGTTAGGCGCTGCTGGTGTGACCAGTTTGACAGCTCTCGGGTAGAAACTGTTCCTGAACCTGGTGGTTCTGGCTCGGATGTTCCGGTACCTCTTTCCGGAGGGCAGAGGTTGGAAGAGGGGATGGCTGGGGTGTGTGGGGTCTGAGGATATGTGGGCTGCTTTCCTCAGACATCTCTTGTCATAGATGTCCTGTATGGGTGGGAGGGTAGATGCGGTGATGTGCTGTGCAGTCTTTACCACCCTCTGCAGGGCCTTGCGCTCAGCAGAGGTGGCACTACCATACCACACAGTGATGCAGCTTGTCAGGATGCTCTCCACGGTGGATCTGTAGAAGTTGCAGAGGAACTGCTGTGGCAGGTTGACTCTCCTCAGCCTTCGTAGAAAGTGGAGGCGTTGTTGGGCCTTTCTGACAAGGTGTGAAGTGTTGGTTGTCCAAGTAAGATCCTCGGCTAAGTGGACACCGAGGAACTTAAAGATGCTCACTCTTTCCACCACCGTGCCTCCAATGTTCAGTGGTGTGTGCGTTCTTCCCCCCTTCCTGAAGTCAATGATCAGCTCTTTGGTTTTGCTGACATTAAGGGAGAGGTTGTTGGCGGCACACCATTCTGTGAGGAGCTTGACCTCCTCTCTGTATGGGCCCTCATCATCATTGGTGATGTTGCCGATTATTGTTGTGTCATCGGCAAACTTGATGATGGTGTTGGAACTGTAGGTTGTAGTGCAGTCGTGGGTGTACAGAGTGTACAACAAAGGGGAGAGAACAATGCCTTGGGGACATCCTGTGCTGAGTGTGAGGGAGGGTGAGGTGTGTTCACCCATCCTAACACACTGTGGTCTGCAGCTGAGAAAGTCCATGATCCAGCTGCACAATGTGCTGCTTATTCCCAGTGTGCTGAGCTTGTGGATGAGTCTGGAAGGGATGATCGTGTTGAAGGCGGAGCTGAAGTCGATAAACAGCATCCTCACATATGAGTTGGTGCTGTCCAGGTGGTTGAGTGCGGTGTGGATTGCCAGGGAGACCGCATCAGTAGATCTGTTGGCTCGGTAGGCGAACTGATGTGGGTCCAGGGTGCTGGGAAGGCTCCTCTTTATATGAGACAGGGTTAGTCTCTCTGAGCACTTCATCACTATGGGTGTGAGAGCGATGGGACGGTAGTCGTTCATGCTTGTGATTGTGGATTTCTTTGGGATTGGGATGATGGTTGTGGTTTTAAAGCAGACTGGAACAGTAGACTGTGCCAGGGAAAGGTTGAAGATGTCTGTGAAGGTGGAGGCCAGCTGGCTGGCACAAGCTTTCAATATCCGCCCTGGGATCCCATCTGGGCCCGCGGCTTTCCGGGTTGAAACCCTCATCAGTGCTCTCCTCACCTCCTCTGCAGCCAGTATGAGTGGTGTCTCCTCCTCTGTGGTGGGGAGCAGGGCAGTGTTGGAGGACTGGGCCTGGGCAGAGGTCTCAAAGCGGGCGTAAAAGTTGTTCAGTTCAGCTGGTAGGGCGGCGTCTGTGGTCACTGGGGTACTGACTTTGCTCTTGTAGTCAGTGATCACTTGACTCCCTTGCCACATGCGCCTGGGGTCTGAGTTGGTGTTAAAGTGAGCTGCTATCTGTGAGCTGTACTGGTGCTTCGCAGCCCTGATGCCAGCCTTCAGGTTGTGTCTGGCAGCTTTGAGCTCCTCACTGTTGCCAGACTTAAAGGCTGCATCACGTGCCTTGAGCAGACTGCGGACATCACTGTTCATCCACGGTTTCTGGTTATATTATTATTGTTATCGTTGTTACTCTATAATACCATAATAATACTTTTGTTACTATTATTATTCTATTATCTTAACCTGGACAGTAGGTACGATACAAATAAAAACAGGAATAAGTGGCAAATGTCATATATGCAGAGAAATTTCTTCAAATTCTCTTATTTTTCATTATATTATGAAGAGAGATGGTGAAGTGGTAGTTTTATGCCCAGTTTTGCACCACCATTCACACTTGTTAAAAGTTTTTTTGTGTCCCAACGTTTTAGGTATTTATTTCAAGGGTCAAATTTGGAAATTTACAAAATTAATTGAATCGACAAAGTAAAACATTAAACGTTTCTTTTTGTGATGTTTTTTTAAATTAAATTATTGAGGTCTGCTTTCTTTGTAATCTACATTTGACAGTTCTCATTTTGTCATTAAATAGTCATTTAATAGGAAATACTGGATCTTTGTCACATATCTGTTCCTAGTTCATTTTAGAGATCAGTAATAACAATTAACATAACAGTTGTTTTCCAAATTACTGTTAGAGATTACAGTATTCTTTTACAGATTATATATTTTGGATTGCATCTCTTATAGCAAATAACAGTTTTAGGGAAACGTGTCACTGTTCACTTATGTGATGGCAATTTGATGTTATTCTGTATGAACAGAAAGGTACTAGAGGTTCTGTATGTGAGAATGAAAATTTTAATTCCAAATGGATTACAAAATCACAAACATTCTCGCAGTTTACAAATACTGATTCCCAAAATAAGTAATACAGAAAACACAAATCTTTCTCGTTCTCATTCTCGTTCTTTATCGTTCTACAATGTCCAAATCCAACCAGAATACACAAGCTGCACCTAATTGACCTTGCAGTGCAACAAATCTTGCAGTAATAATAAAGCTATAGCATATTATATGTAAATACAGTATATTATAGATTAAATCTGAAGAATTGAAGCACGCTATAATAGCATTTTAGATGTTTAGAATTGCTAATAAGTATAAAATTAATGATTTTGTACATGTTTAAAATGCATTATAATGACTTTGTCACATGCATGGTTGCACAGCATGGTTGTAAATCAGCAAAGATTAAATTGTAGTACATAATACAAGACTTCTAAATGATTATATTAGAGATTATAAGCAAGCTTTGAACAATTTTATGAATCTTGTTAATTCAAACTTTTTGATATTCTCTTCTATTTTCTGAGCAAGCTCAAACAAATGAAGAACAAAAAAATATTTTTAATACAACATTATTGTTTATGTTGTGTATCTGTATGTGTTTCCTTGACAATTTCCCTCCAGCAAGTTCATATCCACACATACACAGGTAATTCTATCTAACACAGACAAACTGAAGAGTGAGAATAAACTCTGATCCCAGTGTAGAGCGGTTCTGTGAACGTGGTGGTGAAAGTGTACAGGTGGGTCAGTGTGTGTGTTTTAGGTGAGATGGTGTAGAAGGAAAGAGTGCCGGCCACCCAGTCCAAATACACTCCTACTCTGTTAAAGGTGGAGAGCGGCACAGGTAGGACAGTTTTCTGGCTATTGTGACAGACAAAGTAACTGTTATTACAGCATATTAAACTCCAGGACTGGTTATTGTACCCAAACACAGACTTTAAACTGAGTCCTTTTCTCCCAATTTCTTTGTACGATACTGATATATCAGCTCCATATCCGCTCCACTCAGCCTCCCAGTAACAGCGTCCAGTCAGACTCTCAGCACTCAGAACCTGCCAGCAGTCTTCAAATCTGTGTGGATGATCTGGATAATGCTGACCCACTCCACCTTTCTGTTCTTCTCAGACAGAGAGAGGTTTCTGTTCAGTGTGTTTGGATCCAGAGTGAGCTCACGCACATCTATATACACACAGTTTAGCACAGAAACAAATAGATCATCAGAGTGTGTGCATGTGCACCAGGCTGACACAGACTGGGGACTGAAACCTGTTTGTATAATTATGTCCCAAGTAAATCGTTAAATTAAGTCAGTGGAAGATTGGGGTAAACTTAGGGTTAGGCTAGTGGTTATTTTGGTTAAGCTTTTGGCATGTCTCCTGAAAATAAATGGAAGTCTAAGTAATGCCCCCACAGTTTACAGAAACAAGTGTGTTTGTGTGTGCCTTACATTTATTCAGACCTGGCCTGATCCGAATCTTCCCTCCATGATCCACCCTGAAGAACAAATAGCAACACTTTACTGAAGAGCAACATTCTTACTTCTCTGTAACAGCTGACACAAACCTACATAAACTGTTTCTACAAGCCTCAGTTCTTATAAGGCTGTCTACTTTAATGTCATGCCAACATAACACCTACGTTATGAGACACATGATTTTTGTTGGGGGGTGAAAAGACTTGTGATTGTCTTTCTAGCAGCTTTAGTAAAGCTGGTAAAATTGTTAAATATTCAAAAAGTTAAATATTCAACGCAAGGTATTTCATCATCTATGCTTCATGATTTCATTAAAAGGTTAAGAGAATCCAGAGAAATCTCTTTGTGCAAGTGTAACCCACCTAAATAATTGGATATTAATTAATTTTTGGTTAATTAATAGTTTAATTTCATTTATGCTTACAATAACAAGGAAATTGCATTAGCTTCAGTAGGACTTTTATTTTTCCATGTGGTGTAGTTCTCCATTTATCCTTGGAGAGTTTCTTCTGGTTTTTCCAGCACTCAGCAGGGTGAACGCATTGTGAGCTAATTGTTCTAAAACCATAAACTAATTAACTGCAAACCAAAGAAATAGCATTTGATACCTTTAGATACAGCTTTATTAAGCATATTTCTGCTGTTTTTGACATCCCAGACGAGTGGATGGTTATTCTTTTAACCGAGTTGCAAGAGCTCCAGTGAGTGTAAAACAGCATGGGTTTTTGTAATTTACGTTGATTTTCGGGTGGTAGTATTGCGATAAATATAACTGTTTATGAGAGCAAAGGGTTTATGTGCTTGATAACAAATACAAATCATTAACATCACAATCGCATTGTCTTGCTCACTGTTTTCCCCCTCCTCTGAACCTAGGTAAAGTCTGGTGTGTTACTTGGCTGTAATGATACTGAGTAACTCGCTACACAAGGGTCAAGGCTGAAGACCAAAAATGGATGGCCATGATCCCCTCAGACGCCACAGCATTCAAAATAGTACCGATTCTATAGGTAGATTTATGCACAGGATCAGAAAAGCTTCACAAAACGATCTTCTGGGCACAGTTCACAGTTTATCACTGCTCCACAAACACAAGTTAAAACTCAACCATGCAAAAAGAAACGAACAGATCCAGAACACTGCAAGATTCTCTGCACCCAAGCTTATTTAAGATGCACTCAAAGTGGAAAAGCATCCTGCGGTCTAACAAACAAAAAATGCTAAATTCTTAATTATATATATGTATATGAGAAAAACATCAAAGGAGAACCCGGGCAGGTCAAATCCTAAAACATTTCACTTTTACATTTACAGCAACTGGCCTCCTTGGTTCCCAGAGTGTTATTAATAGAAAAGGTGATGCAACATTTTGGTAAATATGCACCTGTCACAACTTTATTGAAATGTATTGTTTGTATCTATTACAAAGATTGTACAGAATGGTGTGTTCTAATGTGTTTTGAAGAATTAGTGTTTAATTGAGATGCTACCCTGATGGCAGAACAGTGTAGCTTCTGTACTTGATTAAGAATATCAAAGACAGAAGGTCACTGTTTTATAGATGAAGGAAGCAATGTGTTTAAATGGGACACTCCAAATGGACAAGAACAATTAATTATTTAGTGTGTTATTAGTTTAAACAAATTATTTTCATCCTTTATAGGAGCTAGTGCTGGACTGGGACAAAAAACTGACCCTGGCATATTTGACCCAAACAGCTGGCACAACTTGTCGGTTATCACCTACCAGGACTCCTTCATTGTGCTCCTCTTAAATATGGATAACGACTCTACTATTTCCCCATACCAGTACAAAGCTAAGCAAAATATGCTGTGGACAAGTGTGCCAGTGCAAGTAGACCAACAGTCTGTTAATTAAGAAAGCAAAAGTGTGTCATAGTTCAAAACAATAATTCACCTCATCACCATAGGGACAAATATATCTACAGTATTAGTCGGTAATGTGTATATTGTATAATTACAGCCAGTCTGTATGGGTCAGCAACTCACTGTAGTTTCTCCAGTGTGTGGTTTGGATCCTTCAGTAAATTAGAGTAGCTTCACTCCAGACTCCCCTGGGTGATTATAGGTCAGATCTAGTTCTCTCAGGTGAGAGGGGTTTGATTCTAGAGCTGAGGCCAAAGAACAACAGCCTTCTTCTGTAACCATACAACCAGACAACCTGCAGAAAGTAAAGAAAAATACAGGACAGATAGCTATTAGCTAATTACATACAGCTAAAGTCAATTGCAGTCCTTTAACACACAGCAAGCATCAAATTCTGTGGAATATACATCAAAACTCGCACAGAACAAAAACACAGTTTACAATTACGACATGATAATAGTCTGATTCTGATCTCTAATAGTTATGATTAGGTAGAAATTCTGAAATATTCCAAATCACTAAACTTAGAATGCATATATTAATATTAACATTTATTAAAATACATTGCAAACAGAGAGACAGATTTACATCCCAAAATGTATAAATGACAGCTAACTATACCCACACACCAACATGTGAGTTATCACACATTCATCTCCTTTGGACAGAAGTGTCTGTGATGAGTGGACATATGAGTTATAGTATAGTGAAGGTGCTACGGTGGTGGCTGTGCAGATTTCGATAACGTCCATCTTAAATCCTTCTAAAGAAAATTAAATATAAAACAATTCTGTGAGCTGTAGATGAGTGGATTTTAGTAGATGATGTATGCAGATTTAGTATGCACTGTATTTTCTGTGTCCCTTTAACACACATTAAAAAAATCATACTGTTAAAAATGTTTAAATATTTTTTATAAAGAATTACTTTTACTTTTTTACCTTAAGCGCATTTAGAAGCATGTAATTTATACTTCTACCTGAGTAACAATGTACATTGTACATAAGTATTTTTTTTTTAATTCATAGTAGTTAAGGGAATTGTGTACTTCCACTTTCATTTGTTCTCATCGTGTTTTACTTCCTTGTTTTATTTCTTATGGGTTTTTTTTTCATTTGGATATGTGACCAATCTATTGTCTGTAAACTTATCAGTTCTCTCCTTATCAGTTATACAGCACATATTAAACTTAATATGAGGAACAGCACAGAGCCTGATGAGCTTGGGCCCATTTTTTTCAACCAAATTTTCCATTTTGGTTGATTCATTTATGTATATATTATAAATTTGTTACTGGAGCGGCATACTTTAAGCGGTATATTTTAACCAAAAACTTTTTATATTCAACTTTTTTACATTTTCAAAATAACAAAAAAAAAGGGTCAGAAGCAAAACTTCGGGCCCCCTGCATGGTTAGTACTTAGTAGCATCCCCTTTGGCAAGTATCACAGCTTTTTGTAGCCAGCCAAGAGTCTTTCACTTCTTGTTTAAAGGATTTTCATCTGTGTCTTCTGTGAGATTCCTGGACCATCTTGCATGCACTGTTTTTTTAAGGGTCTATCCACAGATTTTCAATGATATTCACATGAAGCCACTCTCTTTTCAACTTCACCTCTTTTACACATGGTGATATGTTTACTTCCAGAATTGGCTGGATTTTACTTGGAATCCATTCTTTTCTCTACCTGTACCAATAGCCGCAACACAACCCCAAAGAACGAACAATCTACCCCTATACTCAAATGGTTGGAGAGGGAGTCTTTTAATGAAAGTCTGTGCCCTGTTTTCTCCAAACATACCTTTGCTCATTGCAGCAGAAGAGTCCTATTTTAACCTCTTCCATCCACATGACTTGTTTTCCAATTGCATCAGGCTTGTTTAGATGTACTTTTGCAAACTTCTGGCACTGAATTTTATGGTGAGGATGATGGAGAGGTTTTCTTCTGATGACCCTTCCATGAAGGCCACATTTGTGCAGGCATTGCTGAATAGTAGAACAACTCCAGAGTCTGCTAAATATTCCTGAAGGTTTCTTGCAGTCAAGTGGGGGTTCTGATATGTCTTTCTACTAAACCTACGCGGAGATGTCTCTGAAATTTGTAGTGGTCTTCTAGACCTTGATGTCCACTGCTCCTGTTTACTACCATTTCTTAAATACATTTAGAGCTGAGGAAATGGCCATCTGAAAACGTTTTGCTATCCTTTTACATTCTTCTCCTGCTTTGTGGGCCTCAACTGTTTATTTTCAGAGTGCTAGGCAGCTGCTTAGAGAAACCCATGGCTGCTTTTTTTGGGACAAGGTTAGAGGAGTCTGGGTATTTGTAATGCTTTGAAATTTGCATCACCTGGCCTTTCCTAACGATGACTGAACAAGCCATAACCCTAACAGGCTCGGTCAAAGTTAGTTTGAGTCCTCAAATCTTGCTTAAGTGACAAGGTTTACAGTTTTTATCTGCTATTCATCAAGTTGCTCACCACTATGTACAAGTTTGAAAGACTCCTGTGACATTATATTGCATTGTGGTTCTACGTTAGTGAGTTTCTGTGACTTTAGCTTTCTACTAGTTTAATTTTTTTTTAATTATGTCATTGTTGTCAACACACTGAACAATTTCCCATGCAGCTGCATGAATATTTTCGCAAACTCTGCAGTTTGGGATGCCCTATGGGAATGACTTTGAATGATTTCTGCTTTCTGTTTGAAACAGTCCTTACTGCAACAACACTCGTGGCTTGTGTGGCAAGTGTCTTGCTGTTTTTCGCTGTCATTAATCTCTTTAAAGCATAATACCACAAATATGTGATCACAGATAAGATTGTCAGTTAGATTTCCAAATTACACTAATTAACTTAACCTTAACATGCAAGTAGGTTGGCCTATAATAAGTGAACAAGACAGTAATTTATCCAAATTATGTACATAAACAAAGTGAAAGTACTATACAGCATTATACAATACTAAGGGTGTTTGGATGTATGGTTCTATTGATCACAGCTGGTTTTATCTCTATATATGTTACCTTGACTACAACATTGTCAATGTATTCTGATAACAACAGTTTTTCTAGCTTTTAATTACATGAGATTCATGATTTTTACAGGCCATTAAAAAATCTTAGAGCTGATTAAATCACTTTTAAATGTATCAGAGCCATTAAAAAATCTTAGAGCTGATTAAATCACTTTTAAATGTATCAGAGCCATTAAATAATTCAATACAAATAATAATTCAAACAATCAGAGAATTTTTGTATTTTTTAAATTACTGGTATGGCTCATTCTGTTATCAGTTATAAAATGAGTTAAATCCTTCATATCAGTAAATTGTGCCTTTTCAGGAATGTTCCTTTCAGGAATTAATTCACATAAAAATGACCTGAGTATCTTTAGTGTACAGTGTGGACTCTTCAGTCCAACAGACAGCAGTTCCACCCCCGAATTCTGCAGGTCATTGTTACTGAGGTCCAGCTTTTTCACTGAGCAGCTAACTGATTGTAGATATGATACCAAATGTTCACAAGATTCTCTCTGAGGTTTACAGTGGGCTAGTCTGCAGAAGAAAAACATAAATATGTCTATATTAATATTAAATATTTTAAAATAATATATACTTAGAGTGAGAATAGAATTCTAAAGCTTGTTTGATTTTTTTACCAGGTTTACAAAGTACTAATATGCTAAAGGAACACATGATGTATGGATAATGGAACATATAAATACATTGCTTCAACAGTGTTTTCTATAAAGGCTACACAACCAAACACTGTACTATATATTTACCAGAGGAAATTTGGTTGGTCTGATACAACAAATCCTGGAAAGTGATGGGTAAAGTCAGGGTATGAAAGAGTGTAAGGAGAGGGCTAAACATAGTTGTAATCCGCTGACCGATCAGAAAGTTCAGTTCTGTCTTACATTCTTTGAGGTGAAAAATGAAATATTCCTACGCATGGAAACTTTTCTTTAAAAAAAACTGGGTTTAGGAAATTGCAAAAGTATTTGATTTTTGACAGCAATGTATTTGTTGCACAACACGAAAAATGGTCTCATGTGCAGTATGCAATAGCACCAAACATCACCAGAAAAAAACAGCCACCCCAGTGAACACACACATTTTTGAATGGACATTGGGACTCATTTTGACACTCCAATTATGCAGGCATCCATCCTTCTCACTGGTGTTACAACTGACACAGTCAACACAGTTAGCTGCTTCAATACCATCCACATAAAACGTTTTGCATGTTGTGGGCTGATCCACTTCCAGTTATGTGTCCTCTGTCTGAAACTCTTACTGTGAATTAGCAGTTTAGCAAAACTTTTGTAATAGTTTCCTTTTCTTGCAGTTATGGCATTATTGTTCACACAGCAATTTCTCATGCAACTGCATAAATATTTTCACAACTTCTGCAGTGAATGATTTCTGCTTTCTCTTTGAAACTGTCCTTACTGCAACAACACTTGCGGCTTGTGTGGTAAGTGTCTTACTGTATTTTTGCTGTCATGACAGATTAAAATTGCTTTGGCAAGCATGAACTCCTTATCTCTTTAAAGTAATTCAAATACATCAAACAATCTGAAACTGAACTTTTTTTGTATTTTTACATTACTGGTTTGGCTACAGTGTTAGATGCAGTCAATTATACACCCAGTTAAATCCTTAAATAAGATTTTGCTACATAGCGCAAATAAAAATTTCACAAGCTTGTTCTAATCTACTAAGAGAAAACATGATGGATGAACTGGTTGCCTCAACAGTGTTTTCTGTAAAGCCCACAAAACCAAAACAGCAAATGCCCCAGATTTCCCACTTGCTGCATGCTGGTTTGTGCTTAGTTTTACCAACATTTTAACATTTTGGAGTAGATGAGTAACTTAACCAGTCAGTCAAACAGCCAATTCTTCTGGCTGTTTGAATGACTGGTTAAGTTACTCATCTACTGAGTTCCCTGGAAAGCAGGGTTCTATCCCAGCACAAAGAAACATTCAGTAAGAAAATTTTATCTGTTTGGTCATCGTCACTGTTAACAATGTGGAAGCTCCTATCGTGACAATGATATGATATATCACGCAGTCCTAGTTACAAATATGATTACATAAATTGTTTTATTGTGTTTGCAGTTTGTGGTGACATCTTAGCATTTTTTAAATCAATTCGCACAAAGTTCACCTGAGTGTCTCCAGTTTACAGTGTGTACTCTTCAGTCCATCCGAGAGCATCTCCACTCCTGAATCCTGCAGGTCATTGTTACTAAGATCCAACTCTTTGAGGGAGGACTTTACTGACTTTAGAGCAGATCCCATGTGTTCACAAGCTTCTCCATGAAGTTTACAGAGAACTAGTCTGCAGAAGAAAAACATTACATCAAATATTCAAGGAAGGACTACTGAATGTAAAATGATAAATGTGTTATTTAGAGTTAGATAATAGAATTCTGAAATAATTTAAATCATAAATATGGGTGCTAATATTCTGGTTTATAGGTTTACATTATGCTTTTGTTATCTTGAATAAATTAGATAGACCCTCACCTGAGTGTCTCCAGTTTACATTGTGAACTCTTCAGTGCAGCAGAAAGCTTCTTCACTCCTGAATCCTGCAGGTCACTGTTACTGAGATCTAGTTCTCTCAGAGGTGCATTTACTGATGTTAGAGCAGAACTAAGAGCTTTGCAAGAATACTGGGTGAGGTTATAGCCAGCTAGCCTGCATACAAATAGTAACACAATTGTGATATATATTTTTATTCAACTGGATTTATGTATATAGTACGAGCTGAATAGACATTTGAAAAGATGTTGAAAAGAGATTCAGTAGGCAAGTCATTTTTTATATCTATATCTTGATTTGTTAGGCACACACACTCACACACACATACATATATATACACACACACACACACATTTTTACAATATTTATGACATACAATTTTATATAAATATACCAATAAATATAGAATTTATTATATTTGTTGTTGTTATTATTACTCTATAATACTATAATAATACTTGTTACTATTCTTATTCTATTCTCTTACCCTGGGCAGTAGGTACAATACAAATACAAACAGGAATGAGTGGCAAATGCCATATATGCAGAGAAATTTCTTCAGATTCTCTTATTTTTCAAAATATTATGAAGAGAGATGTTGAAGTGCTAGTTTTATGCCAAGTCATGGTAGCACCACCATTTACACTTGTTAAGTTTTTTGTGTCCCAAAGTTTTAGGTATTTATTGCAAATGTCAGATTTGAAAATTATACAAAATTAATTAAATCGACAAAGTAAAACATTAAATGTTTCTTCTTTGTGGAGTTATTGAGGTCTGCTTTCTTTGTAATCTACATTTGACAGTTCTAACTAAAATAAAAGACCTTTTACCCATATGTGCAATGTTTTGCCAATGCTGGCATTACAATATTACTTAATTTTATCATTTATAGATATATTTTTTATTAGATATAACACTCACAGAGCTTTTCTGCAGACAGCCACAGCTGGGATAAGTCTCCGATAACCCTCATCTGATGTGTTGTATTTTTTCAGGACCAGCTCGTCCAGCACCTCCTCTGAGTTTAACATCATATAGGCTAGTGCTGAACACTGTCCAGGGGAAAGCTTCTCCTCTGAGTGTTTCTCTGATTCTAGATACTCCTGAAGCTCTCTGAAGAGTGACTGGTCATTCATTTCAGACAGACAGAGGAATAGATTGATGGACTTGTCAGCTGAAATGTCATATAGTTCATGTTCTCCTTTGATTAGTTTTTTGATCCATTCCTTGGTTTTTGCTGAGCTGCTCTGTGTGTAGGTCAGTAGACCTTGTAGGAGTTTCTGATTGGACTCCACTGAGATGCCCACCAGAAATCGGAGGAACAGATCCAGCTGTCCATTCTGACTCTCTATGGCTTTATGCACTGCTCTTATCAGCAACTCATCCAGTGGATCATTCTCAGACGACCTTCTGTATAATGAGTTAAAACACTCCAGCGCTTCCATGTTCTTAATCTGGTAGCAGTGAAACACATAGACAGCAGCCAGGAACTCCTGAAAGCTCAGATGAACAAAGCAGTAGACCTTCCTCTGGTACAGCACACATTCCTCCCTAAAGATCTCTGTAAAGATCCCAGAATACACTGAGGCATTAATGACATCAATGCTGCTCTCTCTTAGGTCCTTTTCATAGAACATTACATTACCCTTCATCAGCTGTTTGAAGGCCAGTTCAGCCAGTTTCAGAAGAATGGTTCTGTTGGACTCCAGTAGGTTCTTTGGGTCTCTCTCATCTTTCTCCTCGTACTTCTCATTCTTCATGTGTGTCTGAGTGAGCAGGAAGTGTGAGTACATCTCAGTCAGAGTTCTAGGGATTTCTGTAGTACCCTGTTTCATGACCTGCTGAAGAACAGTGGCTGAGATCCAGCAGAAGACTGGAATGTGACACATGATGTGGAGGCTCCTCACTGTCTTAATGTGGGAGATGATTCTCCTGGCTTGGTCTTCATCACTGATCCTCTTCCTGAAGTACTCCTCCTTCTGTGGGTCACTGAACCCCTGAATTTCTGTCACACGGTTGAGGTATTGAGGAGGGATCTGATTGGCTGCTCCTGGTCGGGAGGTTATCCAGATTAGAGCAGAGGGTAATAGATCTCCTTTGATGAGATTTGTGATTAACACACCCACTGATGATGTCATAGTGATGTCAGATACTTTCTCACTCTGTATAAAGTCCAGTGTAATTCGACTTTCATCCAGACCATCAAATATGAACACAGCTTTACACTCATCATATATCTTTACGTCCGGTTCTTTGAGGTCAGGATGGAAGGCACACAGAAGGTCATGAAGGCTGTACTGATCAGATTTAATCAGGTTCAGCTCCCGGAACGGAAGCACAAACATGAAATCTATATCCTGATTGGCTTTTCCTTCAGCCCAGTCCAGAATGAACTTCTGCACTGAGACAGTTTTTCCAATGCCAGCGATGCCTGTAGTCAGGACTGTTCTGAGCTCTGGTACATTTGTTTTTTCGGCTTCCTTTCTTCCTTTAGCCACCCCAGTTGTGATCCCTTCTTCTGTCTCTCCTTTAGGACCATGTAGATGTTTAAATATATCTAAGCAGTTTATGGGAATGTCCTGTAATTGTCTCCTGGGTGTTTTCTCCATCTGCAGAACTTCATGTTCTTTATTCACTCCTTCACTCTCTCCCTCTATGATGTAGAGCTGTGTATAGATCCTGTGTAGGAGAGTTTTATTCTCTTCTGTTTTGATTCCCTCAAATAAGATCTCGTATTTGTTCTTCATGCTGGTTTTGTGTCTCTGTAAGACTCTGTGCAAGTTGAGGTCCAGTGCTTGGTAAGAATCCTGTTGCAGGTTTCCAGTTTCCTCCACTGCAGTGTCCATTTTCACAACTTTTTCTGTGGAGTTCTGTCTGATGGGGATTAAATACAAAAACAGTAAAATGGTAAAACAATCATTAAGAAATAATAAACTGGTGGAAAGTAATTGCTTTCTACATGTGACTTTCAAAAGCAGTTTTATGAGAGTTCCTTTTTCGTGTCCATGCTCAACAACATGTTATTTATTTCCCTCTCATCTTCTTGTTCACTAGATACCATAACTTTGTAACATTTTTGAGCCTTGTAGTCATGCCAGTATTTCAAGTTTCCATGGTAACGTTACCATGTATGTTTAATATTGCGACATACAGAGTTACTTAAACATGCGTGCTGGTTAGTTTTGCACTGATGACCATAACTTACTTTGAATCAGAGGGTACAGCTCCACTCCTGAAACGTTTCCTTATGGACACATCGCTCTTCACAGACACACAGCCAAGTCCAGGAGATTCTCTACGCATCACCCTGAGAGGAGTTCATTCACAATCAGAATTAAGTGCTGAGTAATTGGCTTCTTTACTAATACTTATATTTTTCTTTCTTCTTTTTTGTCCTTTCTGAATTGTTTTAATTTTGGACTAATGGAATGTTGCTCACATTGGGTCAGCGGTTCCACCTTCTCCATCGGATTTCTGACGCTTCATTGTGGAGTTTTTAGTCCTTGCACACACTCAGATGGACTGCTCCCTGTGAACATTTCACATTTAAAAATTTTAATGTGTGTGTTCTATGTGATGCCTTGCTGATCCCTAGGTAATTAAAATCATTATACACTCTATTATCAAATTTATAAAGTAGCCTATAAACAAATTAACTTAATTCCCACCATTCTGCTACCCAATATTTCTGATCATGACACCATACAACAGAACCTGATTTTCATTTACAGATGTGTACACATCATTGACTGTATATTATTGTTTTTATTTAATTCTGTTATTTTCATCTCTTTTATACACATACTTTAACTAACACCTCTTGGTGATCTGAAATTGTCATGGCTATCAAGAACAGTTACCACAGCCAAAGTTCCATTTACATACTACTTGTTTTGTACTTGTGGTGACATCTGCATGATTTCCCTTTTTAAAGTGCATCCAAAATGCCGTCCCGTCTACTGCTCATACAAATTGGTGCTTGTCAAGTTCTCGAGGTACAATCATGTGCTTACAGCGTGTCCAACATGAACTGAAGCCTGACAAGCCAAGAACCCTACAGGGCACCCAGTGCCTAAGGAAACACAGGTGAATTCCTTATTTCATGCTGACAACTATTTAAAAACCTAAACAGGGCACCAAATCTGAATCCAATCCAAACCAATTCAAAACACAACTGAAAGCATATTTAGCCTCAACTGTTCCATTTCATTTCTTAATAATCACATATTTGAAATATCTTTTCCTCATTCACAACTTACCGAGAATGTGAACCTCCAATATGTGAACTTATACCCTCCACAAAAATACAGAAAAGAGTGAAGAGGTATCTTTCTCTTTCTCTCTTGTGCTCTGTCTTTACATGCAGTCCCATGTGACACCCAGGGATCTTACTGTATTGGCTGAGGTGAAGCTTGTGGACAGAGTGTAGTTATGTTTGTGCTTTACATTAGCACTACTGTTTATTGTTAACGATTCCACTTCCCTCTGCCCAAGATCTCTGATCACAGTCACTCAGAATTATTGTTTCCACATTTCTTAAAGTAGGTAGATAGTTACCCATTATCCTTTATGAAATTAACAATGCACTGGGCACTTTTGACCCCAATCCCAGTCATTTCAGCTTCTCCTTGTTTCCTTTGCTTGCTAGAGAACAATATTTTGGCCCTTTTCACATTGTGATGCAGTTCCAACATGGCTGTTTAAGGAAAGAGAAGCTACTCACTACATTTGTGGTTGGAATTGTTGCTGGCTGACCCATATTTATCACTGCAGTAATTGTTTAATCAATGGAGCTTAAATATTTGCTTTTTTAAACTTTTTGGGTCACACAGTGATCCAGTTTGGTATGTTCTGCCGTGTACTTAAATCACTTGATGAAAGTCAGGCTTATCTATTTACGCACATCTTACACCTGGTGAACGTAAAGAATTAGATGTGTTACAGCCTGGTACAACCTATACTTTGTTGCCAGTTGCTGTTTCTCTATCAGCATTCCTATGAATGTTTACTTTTGTATCTCTCTAAATTTTGCGTATTTTAGAGTTTAGCTTCCCTCTAGCATGTTGGCCACATGGTGGTTGTGTAGATCAGTACAGTGTGAATTGTGAGCCACTGGATAGAGAGATTTTCTACTTATTTTTCCTTTTAATTTCAGTTTAGGGATTGATTGAGAGAGGGGAGTGTGTGGACCTTTACTGATAATGGGGGTGAATGTGCTATGACCACCAGAGTGTCAATGTGTTGCTAAAATAGTTTTAGAATGTAATCAGATGTGGTATTAAATATTGTAATATCCTGTTAAACTTTCAGGTCCCCATTGCTTGATCATTACTTGATTGTGCTAAGAAATGAGGAATTAGATGTTTGTCTCATTTAGGAGAAGATTTTTAAGAGGAACTGAGACTCAAATAGGGGAAGATTGTTCCAACTCTGGGCAGACACACAATTGAGTAAGCAAAGGATGTTGTTTCATTCATGTCTGGCAATCATTACAGCATTCTTGTTTTAAGCATGGCATTTATTTAAAAGTGAATCACTCTGTCTAACAGCACACCAACTGCTACTGATCTCTGTCTCCATCAGATCCAGTTAGACTCTTGGGAGGTACTGCACTGTAGGAACACAGAACAACAGTGTAAGTGGTGTAGTGTGGAAGGTGCTGAGAGTGAAAGAGCAGCTTAAAATCATACTCCAGTAAAAGTATTGTTACTCCAGTGAAGTAATGACTGAAGTAGAAGTAAAAGTACAACTTGAGTCAGAGTAAAAAAGTACCAGATCTAAAATCTACTCCAGCACTGAGTTTGTCTATAGAACTCAGTGGTGAAGTGGGACTTTTAGAGCTGGACCTCCAGTTCAGGTCATTAATGTCCAAACTCAGTCAGAACTAAATCAATAACAGGACAAGTAATCTGCTGTAGATGGTAAATGTGGAGTTTACGGGACTCATTTGAATCAAATCAGGTGAAAAATCTAGATGGAGAGGGTTTGTAATGGAATGTTAGCACCAAGCTAACGCTGGTGCAGATGAAGATTTGATAGCAGCTGGAACTTAAAGACAGATCTTCAAAGCTTCTAACGGACATTCTATTTCCATATTTTTACTGTCTATGTTTGAGTTTTACAGGGACTTCTTCAGTACAGATCTGAACCTAATGTCTGTCTCTGAATATTATTGGAGGAGTCTGTAGGTCTTGATGTGGGAACAAACAACTGAACTGCTTTTACTCTAATAAACACTTTGAATAAACACAGTATTTATTGGAGGTGATAAAAGCAGTTCAAGTATTTGTTCCCACATGAAGTGATGATTTCAGCTTGAACAGACAAACTCTAGTTTACAGTGTACTCACCTCTGAACATCATCTCCTAATAAACACTGAGCAGTCTGAGTTTCTCCAAGGAGTTCTTCAGGGACTCCCTCTTTCTCAGGACTGAGAGAAACATCCATTTGATCATCTGTCCAGATCCTTCTACTAACCTTTCTAATGAATCAGACTCTAGCTGAACTCTACAGCTAGTTCCAGACCTGTGGAGATCAGTAAATAAAGCCCTCCAATCACAAAGCATTTACAGTCTAATGAAAAGAAGAACAAACTCCATCTAAAGTCCTGATTTCCACAGAGTGTTATAGTGTGGATCATCCATCTCCCTCAGCACCTGCAGTAGAGTCCAGCTGCAGCAGTGCAGTCTCTGTGCAGTCTGACTGAGGGAGGTTTTTGTACCACCCTCTAACACTGTGGGAACAGGTAGTTACTACCAATCTCATGATAACTCTCACAGTAATAATCTCCTGCATCTTCAGTCTGGACATTATTGATGGTCAGACTGAAGTCAGATCCAGATCCACTGCCCCTGAAACGATCTGGAATACCGGACTGTCTGTATGTAGCCCTGTAGATCAGGCGTTTAGGATCTTCTCCAGGTTTCTGCTGGTACCAGGCTAGATAGTGATAGGTCCCGGATGAATCTCTGTCAGAGTAAACTGCAGTGCTGGTTCTACAGTTGATGGTGACTGAGTCTTCTGGAGAAACAGTGTTTATTGTAGGAGTCTGAGTCACAGTCACCTGACCACTGGATCCTGACAATATAGAATTATTTATAGCACAATAAAAAAAATCTAGTTTATTTATTATTATTTATTGCAGAAAATACTTTGCACAAAGCTAAATAATTGAGTTACCTTGAATCCAGAGTGTGAGTGTCCAGATGAAGATGGAGACCAAAGTCTGGTTGGTGTGGGTGAAGTTGGTGGGGCAGCAGCTCTCAGTCATGAAGTGCTAAACTCACAGGACTATAAACACTAGCAGAGCACTGAAGCATGGGCTGAGAATGCAAAGTGGAACCTCTCTATGGAAATCTCTTCACCAAACCCCTCTATAATAAACACATAGGATTATTTAGATGGAGGTAAAAGGTGTAGTTCAGGTGTGTAAGTTCAGCAGTAGTTGATCTATAAAGATCATAAATAGCTGATGAATGGAGAAGTGTTGAGGGTAAACAGTGTGAGGGAGTAATGTAGGTGTATGTACAGGGACTTCACTGAAATGGATCAGTGTGGTTCTCTTTCAGTGGAGGAACTAAACTCAGTGTGAAAAGAGACTTTTATTCTATTTAAACAGGAGATTTATTTCATTATTCTCATCATCAGTTCCACTGAAACACACCCACACACAGTCCATTCTACAGAAGAACTACACACTCATTTAGTGCTGTGTGCGGTTCTTGAGGGAGTGTGTCTGAATGAAGCTGAACATCTGGTGACAGTGCTGCTCTATTCTGGGAGAAAGAGGACCACTCAGGCCTGTTCATGCAGATCTGAGTTTCACACCACTGAGTTTCAGTGCATCACAGCCGTACTGGTTAGTGTGACTGTCTCCTCTAATACACATGTTCTACTAGTAGATGAGCAATTACAGACACCGGGTCTCAACAAGGACAGAACACGGCTGGTACCGGTGTCTCAGTATGTCTCACAGTGTCTCTAACCTACACCTGAACATGGACGACTTAATAAAGTCATTATTCTAGCTGGATGCTGAACATTCTTCTTACCTTCACACAGCTCAACACAGACCTGAAACCTCCTGCTTCCTGAGCAGCACATCAACTCAATGCTAGAGACGAAAGCGCCACCCAGTGGTCTGGATTAGGAACTGCCCCTACATTGACATACACCTCATCTGAGAGATAGTGTCTGAATTAGTGGTGGGGTTATTTTCTAGTTATGCAGTATTTATCTCAAACTTAACATTTGTTGAGTCACATTATTATGACCACTTCCTACTTTTGACAGTGTCGTGTGAGGATAAGATAATCCTTTATTGATCCCACAGTGGGGATATTTGCAGTGTTACAGCAGCACAGAGGAAAGAACAGATGTGTCTGGAAAATATACAAATAATAAATAAACTAGACCTATATACAAAAAGTACAGAAGAATATATAACAAAAAACTTAAAATCTAAATCCAGAAGACAGGAATATGCTATGGGGTTTTATTGCACATAGTAGAATAGAGGTAGATTACTGGGTTCCATTACACATAGTAGAATAGAAATAGACTAGTGTAAAATTGAGTAGTGTAGAAATAGACTACTGAGGGGATCGGCTGTTATACAGTCTAACAGTGGCCGGAAGGAAGGATCTGCATTATCTCTCCTTCACACACCATGGGTACAGCACCATGCATTGAAGGAGCTGCCCAGTGCTTTCAGAGAGTGGTACATGGGGTGTGACAGGTTCTTCAGCATGTGTTTAAACTTAGTCCTTATTCTCCTGTCCCCCACCACCTCCACTGGGTCAGGAGGACACCGCAGGACAGAGCTAGACTTCTTGATGATTCTGTTCAGTCTCTTCCTGTTAGCGTTGGAGATGCTGCTGCCCCAGCAGACCGCTCCATAAAAGATGGCTGATGCCACCACAGCATCAAAGAGGGTCGATGATGAAAAAGGTGATGGCGTCCTCCACTCCGATGCCAGGTTGGTAGGCAAACTGAAGTGGGTCCATTGCTGGTGTGGGGTCTTAGGCACTGGTACCACGCAAGAACTTTCCCCAACCTCTGAGATTAAAGATGTGCCTGGCCATGCCGCACAACTCGTTGGCACAGGATTTGAGAAGCCTTGAGCTGATGCCATCTGGGCCTGCAGCCTTCCTGGTCTTGATCTTCCTGAGCTCACGTCTCACCTGGGACGTTGTGAATATCAGACTGGAATGGGGGGGCTGAGTGCTGGATTGTGGATTGTCAGGAGGAGAACCATTTGGTGACGGCTGTGAGTTGAAAGGGAGCGGGTTGAGTGTAAGAGGGGGGAAGGGCAGCATGCTGGTAGTACCAGACAGGGAGATTTCAGCAGTGGCGTCTGTGTAGTGGAGGGGGCAGGTGAGTGATCAAACCTATTAAAGAACAGATTAAGCTCATTTACCCACTTCTGGCCCCCCCCAACCTGGGAGTCAGGTTCCTGTGGCCGGAAATAGTTTTGAGGCTATTCCAGACTCTGCTGACATTATTCTGCTGCAGCTGGACCTCCATCTTCCTCCTGTAGCTGGCTTTCCCCTCTCGGATCTTTCTCCTCAGCTCCCTCTACACAACTTTCATCTCATCTTTGTCACCTGATCTAAAAGCCCTCTGAGGGTCCTTCAACAGAGCCTTTATATCAGGGCTAATCCAGGGCTTGTTGGAGAAACACCAACCGTCTTGGTGGGTACAGTGTTCTCCACACAGAAGTTTACATAGTCTGTTATGCAGTGTGTGAGGCCGTCGATGTCCTCCACGTAAGGATCACACAGTTCCTCCCACAGTGTTGTTCTGAAACAGTCTTTTAAAGCCTCAGTTAATTTCTTCACTGTGCGGGTGATGGCTGGTTCTCTGGGTACAAGAGGTTTGTACATGTCAAGGGAAACGGAAAAGGGTCGTAAGCCAAACCAGGAAGTAGCGAGAACAGACGAAGCAAAGGAAGGAGGCAAAAGGGTAGTCAAAGAAACAAACGAGGTCGAAAAATCCTCACAGACAGAGAATGCAGAGAAAAAATGCTCAGAGATGCAACGAGGGGTTGGCAAATCTTGGCGACGTGTGTTTGTGTGAACTGGGCTTTTAAAGAGAGCTGCCAGCTAAAAAAAAACAATCCGTAGATGGGAGATGATGATCGAGGAGGATTGGCAGAGCATGAGCAAGTAAGGGGGTGACGTCATCGGGAGGTGCATGCTGGGAATTGGAGTCCGACAGCGCAGTGGTGACAGGCAGACCCACAGGCATGACAGTACACAGGCAGGAGATGAACCAGGTTGTAATCTGATCTTCCCAGAGGAGGGAAGGGTGATGAGTTATATGCCTCCTCTGTATTGGCATTAAACAGGTCCATTATTTTATTGTCTCTGGTGTTGCAGGTAACACACTGGGTGAATGTAGACAGTGTTGAAGACGGAGAACAGGTGTTCAAGGATTCAAGGATTCAAGGAGGCTTTATTGTCATTGAAATACAAATCAATTAATATATATTCCATTCGCTGTCTCTCCATGTAAGAATCATCTACCATTAAAAGTATAGAATGATGTCTTTATTGGTACATGCCTCCCTCTGTATTGGTGGTAGAACAAGACGAACATTGTGCTTTATTGTCATTCGCCACACAGGAACGAAATTGTGGTACCCAAGGACCCAGTTTTACCCAGACAGCAGTACTTAAATAAATAAAATATACATAAATATATAAAAATATATGTAAAAATGAAAATAAAATAAAATAAAAATAAAATAAAATACAGAGAGAAGAGCAGCAGGAAATGGAGAAGGTAGCAGCAGAGTGTATTTAAAGTGACTAGTGTCGTCAAAGTGTCGTGCAGTGGTTCCACTAAGTGGCGTTTAAAAGTCTTACAGCTTCCGGAATGAAGCTGTTCCTCAGTCTGTTCGTTTTACACTTAATGCTCCGCAGCCTCCTGCCTGAGGGGAGCGGGACAAAAAGTGAGTGTGCTGGATGAGTGGGGTCCTTCATGATGCAGGTAGCCCTCTTCCTGCATCTAGAGGTGTATATGTCCGTGGTGGTGGGGAGGCTGACTCCGACAGACCTCTGTGCAGCCTTCACCACCCTCTGCAGAGCTTTCCTGTCTGCAGCAGAGCAGCTTCCGTGCCACACGTTGATGCTGGAGCATAGGACGCTCTCCACCACACATCTGTAGAAGGAGGTGAGGACCGGGCTCCCGAGCCCAGCTCGCCTCAACCGCCTGAGGAAGTAGAGCCGCTGATGTGCCTTCCTGACCAGGCTGGAAGTGTTGTTGCTACAGGTGAGGTGAACACCCAAGTACCTGTAGCTGGAGACCACTTCCACCGCAGACCCTCCGACATGCAGGGGGAGGTGGGCATGTCTGCCCCTTCTGAAGTCCACAATCATCTCCTTCGTCTTCTTTACGTTGATGCAGAGGTTGTTCTTTCTGCACCAACCCTCCAGGTGTTCTACCTCCTGCCTGTAGCCAGACTCATCACTGTTTGTGATGCATCCGACCACTGCCGTGTCATCCGCAAACTTCACAATATGACAGCCTGGGTGGATGGGTGAGCAGTCATATGTGAGCAGCGTGAACAAGAGGGGGCTCAACACACAGCCCTGAGGGGAGCCAGTGCTGAGGATTGTGGTGGAGGAAGAGAGGTTGTGGATTCTCACAGACTGCGGCCTGTTGGTCAGGAAGTCCAGGACCCAGTTGCAGAGAGAAGAGCGCAGACCAAGTGAGAAGAGTTTACCTGTCAGGGTCTGGGGTATCATGGTGTTGAAGGCGGATGTGAAGTCCACAAAGAGCATACGGACATAAGAGTCCTTCTGCTCCAGGTGGGTGAGGGCAGTGTGGACCACAGAGGAAATGGCATCATCTGTGGATCGGTTCCTCCTGTAGGCGTACTGGTGTGGGTCCACAGTGACGTCGATGGTGGCTTTGATGTGGGTCATAACCAGTCTTTCAAAGCATTTAGTGACTATCGGCGTGAGAGCTATCGGCCGGTAGTCATTCAGACCTGTCACTGTGGAGCTCTTGGGGACCGGGATGATGGTGGTGGTCTTCAGGCAGGTGGGAACAGCTGCCTGGGTGAGGGAGACATTGAAAATGTCTGCCAGGACCTCAGAGATCTGATCAGCGCACTCCCGTAGTACTCGTCCGGGGATGTCATCCGGACCAGCACTTTTCCGGGGGTTGATCCTCCTGAGGGTCCTCCTTACCTCTGCTGGTGTCACACTGAGGGGTACTTTTCCAGGTGAAGGGGTGAGTCTTATGCTGGGCGGGGTGTCAGGGTCCTCAAAGCGGGCATAGAATTTGTTGAGAGCCTCGGGCAGGGAGGGGTCTTTGGAACATTGTGCATCTCTGGTTTTATAGTCTGTGATGCACTTAATTCCCCTCCACATGCTCCTTGGATCCTGGGAGGAGAAGTGTCCCTGGATTTTCAGAGCATATGCAGCTTTGGCCCTCTTAACACCTGCGGTCAGCTCTCTTCTAGCCCTCCTGAGTTCCTGTGAGTCGCCAGACCTGAAGGCAGCATCCCTGGCTTTCAGTAGAGAACGCACCTTTCCATTCAGCCAGGGTTTCTGGTTCGGGTAGCAGGTCACAGTCTTTGTGGTGGTGACATCCTCCACACACTTGCTGATGTACCCGAGGACAGCAGATGTGTAATCCTCCAGATCCAGCTCCCCCTCACTCTCAGCAGCCTCCCTAAAGACATGCCAGTCTGTGCAGCCGAAACAGTCCTGCAGCACAGCGTCTGCGTCACTGGGCCACACAGTGATGGTCTTCTGTGTGGGTCTGGAGCGTCGCAGCGGGGGGTGGTATGCAGGGACCAGCATGATGGAGATGTGGTCGGAGAGCCCGAGGTGGGGGACGGCTCTGTACGCGTCTCTAACGTTGGTGTAGACACGGTCGAGTGTGTTGTTTCCCCGTGTTGGAATGTCTATGTGCTGGTAGAACCTCGGCAAGATGTTCGTCAGGTTCACGTGGTTAAAATCCCCCGCCACCACGTAAAACGCCTCCGGGTGCTTGTTCTGAAGTGAGCTGATGTTGTCATGTAGCTCCTTCAGTGCGTTGTTAGCATTAGCATCCGGTGCTATGTAAACGGCAATGACGAACACCGCTGTAAACTCACGAGGCAGATAGTGTGGCCGACACTTCACGGTCAGCTGTTCTGTCGCCTCGGAGCATAGGGCGTTTACCACCACACAGTTTGTGCACCAACCTTTGTTTATGTAGACGCATATACCGCCCCCTCATGCTTTTCCGGACAGCTGGTTGCGGTCCGCTCGGAAGAGCTGCCGGCCGGCGAGCTGAAAGGCTGAGTCCGGCATGCTGTCGTTTAGCCATGTTTCCGTGAGACAGATCACAGCGCAGTTCCTCATCTCCTCAGAAACACTCATCCTCAGCCGCAGAAGGTCCAGCTTGTTGTCCAAAGAGAGAAAATTGGACAGGAAGAGAGATGGAATCGGGGGTCTGTCGGCGTTAGCCTTAAGTCTGGCTAGCACGCCGGCCCGCTTCCCTCTCTTCAGTCTTCGCTCGCATCGCTTCCTTTTGCCCTTTGTTTGTACCACTCTGCCCCGCCACGCCGTGTGTCCGGAGAAGTTGTAGTCTGCCCAACTTGGCTCTGAAACTACTGTCCATAGTTGCTGCTTTTGTGGCAGAGCTGTCCTTAATCTTAAAAAGTTCGGTTAGGCTGTAACTCACAGGCTTAAGGTGCGTGAAGTCGCTATCAGAACCGACGTAAAAATAACTAAAAGCTGGGTTTTCGCTGGGAGCGTGAAAAGCTGCTGCACTACAGTGCGCAGCCATCTTGTTTGCTTGTTAAAGTCTCCAGAGATCAGAAGGAGGGCCTGAGAATGTTGAGGCTGAATCCTACTTACAGCTAGATGCAGGACATCACAGGCAGCATCAGCATTAGCAGATGGAGGGAGGTATGCAGCTATCGCGATAGCCTGTGAGAATTCCCGTGGTAGATAGTAGGGTCTCATGCTTATGGCAAACAGTTCAATGTCCAGCAGATTTGCTCCTTAAATGTGTCCAGAATTACACCATCTATCATTCACAAATACAGCCAGTCCTCCTCCTTTTCTCTTACCACTCTCCGCTATCCTATCCGCCTGAGAGACGAGTGTGTCTGGCATTAGCGTAGTTAGCCATGTCTCCATAAACAGCATGACGCTACATTCACTGAACTCCTTGTGGCAGGCCAGTGCCATTAACATCTTATTTGGAAGAGATCTTACGTTCCCCATGATGATAGAAGGAAGAACGGGTTTGTAGCATCATCTTCTTGCGTGGCGCTGGGCCCCCACACAACTCCTCCACTGTCTTCTCCTCAGCACATGGGGGAGCCCGGGTCGTTCCCTTGGGAGCGCCGCTGTGTCACATAGCGCCAGAAGCTGGTCCCGGGTGTGAGCAATGGAGTTCTGCATGCTGCGCGCTGGACCCGTGGTCATGTGTGTAATACGCGAGAAAAACAGAAGAAATAAAAGCGCAAAACGTCATGAGTTTAATGTCCATGGTGTGCGGACAGTGTAAGAAGTAATTAAACTTAGAAAGTACTATAAGAAAAAAGAGAAAAAAAGAGAAAAAGCTCACAGTGAGCAAGAGCTGCTGTAAATGTCTGTCATTTCATTCCAGAATGCTTTTGTAGATACATTGTTAATATAATGTCTCTCTTTTTCGGGCTAGATATCTGTAATCTTGGGGCAAGAACTTGCCAAAATCTAGCGTCGGTTCTACTAACAGAAAATTCCTCCTTAAAAGAGCTGGACCTCAGTAACAATGACCTGCAGGATTCAGGAGTAGAGCTGCTTTCTTCTGGACTGAAGAGTTCACAAAGTAATTTGGAGTTACTTAGGTAAATCTCCTAATATTCTAAGAGAGCAATGCCATTGTATTGGTTCATCAATCTGATATATTAATTTTGGGTACAGTTCCAACTGTTCCCCAGCCGGCAAACTGCATTTCAGCTCATAAATTGCTTGATAAACAAACTGATGAGCTGAATCGGGTTTGCCTGAACAATGAATCCTGAGTTTGAAACTGTGTTGTGAGTGAGCAGGAGAAGAAGGCAGTAACACTGCTTTAGACAGTAGCTTATATCGCTAAACATGCTGTTAGACTGATTCATTTTGTAATAGTTTAAATGATGCCATAACTGAAATTAGTTATGAACTTGAAAAACTCCTGAGACTACAGACAACACAGTCTTTAGAGAAAACCATTACCCAGTAGCAAATTATTTGTATGGGTAAACAGATGTACTTTAAATAAATTATATTTTTATTTAACAGAGATGTTAATGAGCAAAAGTGTTATGCATGCAGTATATGTGAATAGCTCGTGCGTGCGAGCTGCAGCGGTCATGCTAGGTCACTTATGTTGTGCAGAGGTATCATGTGTAAATCATGCTTCAGGAGATTACTTAAAAGGACATGAGCTAATTTAAGATTTTTCATACTGATATTATTATTATTATTATTATTATTATTATTATTATTATTATTATTATTATTATTAATGTTGTTGTTGTAACATTTATGCCAAAAATGGTTTTCTATTAATAAATCAGGAGAAGCAATTTTATGTAAAATTAGACATTCATTACCCCCATATGGCTGAATGAATGAATCTTGTTTGATTTTTTTCATCTAGAAGCCAATTGTGGCTCATAAGGCTGAACAAGAATATAATGAAAAACAAGGTGCTTATCTCTGCTGGTCTCCACTCACTGTCTAATGTCATTTGTAGAGTTCTCATAGTGGTCATGGGAGACCACATAAATCAATCTTGTTTCATGGTTTTCAAAAGTAAGTAACAGCTCCAGTAGTTAATGTTTTTATGTGAGCAACAAAGAAGCAAAAAAGAAGCTGAACCAACTCAATAAGATGATACAATGAAACCCCAACAAGCAACTAAATATTAATGAAGTGGTAGGCAGAAGTTTTATCCCCTAAAAAATACAGTAGAAAGTATCAAATACTACATCAGTAAATGGAAGTGAATAAATAAAACAGTTAGTGGCTATCACTGCTTAAGTATCATTACCAAGTAAGCTAAGCTACACAAGCATTTCAATTATTGCGTAGTACATGAACAATAGCCAAGAATAATGAATGCAGTTGTTACTTGTTTACTTAACATTAGTTAACCATTGTTAACATATTACTTTATGTTAACTAATGCCTTAATTCATGGCAGCCAAGACTTGTCAATTCATGCTTCAGATAGAAGAACTTTTCAGCTATTCTGTTGTTACTACAGTCAACTGTGCTTGGTACAGTCTGCTCCTGTTTCAGTGGCCTGTAAGAGTTCATGAAAAAGTAAAAAAAAGACTTGTTTTTAGACATTTTTCTAAACTGTGGAAATGTATATAGGAAACAATCAAAATTCCATTTAACCCTGTTCGGTGCCGCAGCATATACACAGGTACTTTAGATAACAGCTTTAACTATGGTAAACTTGGCCAATAAAATTAAAATGGTTACTATCATGTGACTAAAATAAGATCATTAACTGCTGCTCTCCAAACAAACACTTAACAGCCCTTTACAGCTTAAACCCTTTACAATTTTCAGCATTATTGGCATCTGTACTTATTCCACCCTGTGAGATATACATGTCTTTAGTGAGGCTGTATTTGGTTGTAGTTACGTAAATTGATAGTATGCAATGCTAAAATATGTCTTGTATTTCTCACATGCTAACCTGTACATACGTATTATACATGTAAATAATGCATAACTACCCATTAAATTTGGAATAATAACCGCAGCAGTGCAGTAATACACCAGTACATACCAGTCTCTGGGTTTGCCCCGCTCCTCCAGACTCAACTTCCCAGAGGGCATCGCACAATGACGTCACACCCACATGTCTCCAGTCATCCAATCATCTCCACTCTAGGTCTCCTGAGTTTTAGCCCAGCTGTCTCCAATTCATCACCAGCATTTAAGCTTCACCCAAACACTTCCTCATTGCGAAGTTTGAACGTTTCTTCTCTGTTTATCCATACTCTGGCTTTTGACTCTCTTGGTTTTTGTTTACTGCTTTCTGCTTCATCCCTGTCGGCTTTCTTGTTTGATCTACTCTCTGGCTATCAACCTTCTTTTCATTTCTCTGACAATTCTATTTGCATATTCCTTCTATCTTGGTTACTTTGCTGCCTGACTACCCTGGTTCTGACCTTAGCCTGTCCCCTGACTCCGATCTTGCGTTTCCCTCCATGTCTCTTTGTGTTTTGTTGCTGTGTTCAATAACCCGATTGTTTAATAAAGCCCATCTGACTTTTAGATCTGTGCACTTCGGTCCTGGTTCTTGTTTCTGACAAAAATAAGTGCAATTACTTTTCCACAGTTTAAACAGGATCACCACTACACTAGAGCACTACTATTGTGTAATAAAATACTGCAATAGAATGCTCTTAAAATTTTTCACTCAAAGCCCCTGGAACTCGGAATCCGAATTTGCTAGAAATAGTAGTGCTTTTATAATTTGTGTTCCTCCAGTTTGATATTAAAGCATTAATGTAAATATCATATATTTTGGTGTTTTTAGTTTTTGAACTGTACTGCAGCTGTTTTTTTTATATAAATACTATCTGTCCCTCCTTATTTCCTTTCTGCAGATTGTCTGATTGTATGGTTGAAGAAAGAGGCTGTATGTCACTTGCTTCAGCTATGAAATCCAACCCCCCCATCTGATAGAAATGGACCTGACCTGTAATCACCCAGCAGAGTCTGGAGTGAAGATGCTCTCTGATCTACTGGAGGATCCACACTGCACACTGGAGAAACTACAGTGGGTTACTGCTTCCTCTATGAACTCATTGTTATCCAGTGTGGGGATGGCCTATAACAAAGAAATGAGCCTTAGTCCCCAGATCTACTGCCAGACCAAACACAGATCACAGTTTAAATTTATACACCAGCATAGATTTTTTATGTTTGGAAGGTTTATAGCCTGGACAACACTATGCACATATTTGTGCTTTGTCTCATCAAGCACATATACTTCAGCTCATTAACTGATTTCAGCCAGGTCACAAGTGTATAGAAAAAACGCAAAATACTTTCAGAGCAAAGAGTCACCGGGAGTAACAAACACAACAATTAACTGAATCTGAAAATAAAAAAACTGACATACAAAAGCTTTCTAATCTACTGCCTCAAAGAGCATTTACGATTTTTTAAAATTTGTGTGCATGACACTTAGTGGTAGGTACGACATCAAGAGACATGCAAATAATTCAAATTTCACGCTTGGCCGGGAGTGTGACATAATAAAGGACAGGCCTTATCACTGTTCCAGACTGACTATATAAGCTAGCCTGTTGCACATGCTTTCCATTCTGATTCATGATGTTGTGTTGGTAGCATCCTTTGCGAGGAAAGTTTTCCTTAGACAAAAGTTCGAAAGCAATTTGAGCAATTACAAGAATTCAAGAGGGCTCACATCTTAGGACTCCAGAAAGGGGGGTGATCAGTCCTGGAGTCTGACCTGCTATAACAAGAGATACTGTGTCTGGCACAATAATCAGAAAAACGCTGTATGTGACCCTGTCACTGGCTCCTGCAGAGTAGGGGTGTACCTGGACAGGGCGGGCCGGCACTCTGTCCTTCTACAGCATCTCACCTAACACACACGCACTGACCCACTTACATATGTTCTACTCCACGTTCACTGGGCCTCTCTACGCTGGGTTTGGGGTTTATTCTGGCTCCTTGGTCCATTTGAAAGATTTGTATCTGTACAGGGTTTGGGTTGAGATCCTGAGGTGTAGCATGATTGGGAATTATTAGTTTGGGTTATTTTTCAATGGGCTGGGTTGCTTTACAGGGACTCGTATTGTGAAGGTGGGGCTCATCCATGTGTGCAATGTGTAGAACAGGAAGACCTGATTCAGTCTAGGGCTACTGGCTTGGAGAAAATGGTGTAGCGTAGGCTCAGAGAAAACAAAAAATCAGTGGCATAACTGGTTCACTGTGCTGACCGGCTCCCAGTTTTTTTTTTTTTATTCCTCCAGCCTTCAACTGCCCATAAGCAGTATTGGGAGATTTCCTGGCCAGTAGTCTGACCGGTTAATTGGGCGAGAGATGAACTTCACTTTGCCCCCCCTGATCTCTCATGTGATTGGTCATGTTGAAGCACATAGTCTGTACATAATAAACAGCTTTAGATCAAAGACGTGCAGTACAACTAGCTGGTGAGCAAATTTAGCCAGTTAAGTAGCCTATAGCATCACAGTTCATTTTGCAATTTAACAAAATGACTAAGAGGAGGAGAGAAAGGTGGAGCTGAGAGGTAAAGAGAGAGTGTGCCGAGAATAACTAATGCAGCAACAGAGCAATGGGTCAGTCTTTAGCCTCATAGCCTTCTCACCTGATCACCTGTTCATACTGTTGGGTGTTACCCTCTGTCAGGCAATGAATGAATCCACCTCCATCCAATATGATCTCCGTTTTTGTATTTCAGCATTCCTTCATTAGTTCATCCTCTAAGCCACTTATCCCTCTGGGTTGTGAGGGGTGCTGGAGCCTATATACAAATCCGTTCACAACTAAGGGGGCAAATTAGCATGTCCAGTTCACCTGACTGCGTGTCTTTGGACTATGGGAGCAGTTTTATTTATTTATATTAATTTCAGCCAGAAATTAAACCCAGACCCTTCTTGCTGCGAGGTGACAGCGCTACCCACTGTGCCCTTGTTCAGCATTCACTTCAGAAAGTAGTCCTGGTTCTGCTACCAACTGTGATCCAATGTCTTACAACTGAGTTACATTAACACTGAAGTTACATTAACAGGGCCCAGGGGAACAGTATTCTGTCATATCAGACCTGTTTCTTTCATTTGTAGTTTCTGCTCAGTGATACATTACATGGAATGGACTGAGCTGATTACTCCATGGATGGGTGTCATGATAAATAGGCTATTTACACATGATATGAATTCAGGTCTGGAATCATTTCTTATTGTGAACAGACAATAAGTCATCTAAAAAAATGAAAGTTAATTATCTGGGCAGTAAGTGAAATAAACCATTGTGATCTCTCCTGGCTGTAGCCCAGTATTTCCAGTTATTTTCCTGTACCTTGTTCTAATTAACTGACCTAACCAACGACACGTTCTTTATACCGTATTTGTGTTTATTCCAATGTGCAGGTGGGACTGCTCAGTTGACGATGCCATGCTACTCCCAGACTTGGCATAGTTAAGCAGAAAAATGATTGAACTTATTTTGTAGGACCAAATTTATAATATAACCAAAGTAACATCCCATCTTGTTTGAGATGTAACACTCTCCAGCCGGTTCCACAGTGAAGCCCTCCGTGTCTTAGCTCCCCCTCCTCTCTGCAGCTGTCTGAGGGATCCGCCTTGCCACTCTCCACAGGGGGTGCAGGTGAGCTGGACAGTGGGGGCTCAGAGGTGAAGGAGGGGGTTCTGACCAGCGGTGAAGAAGAGAAAAACAGCCGCTACAGCTGCAGCAGCACCCTGACCCTCAGCAAAGCATGCTGGGACCAGGGGGAGGAGGTCGTCTGTAAGGTCTCCCATAACAACCAGGATCAGCAGATCCCGTTCCTAAAGAGCCAGTGTGAAGGCTAGCAGCTCCAAGATAGAACTGGTGATGGTCAGTGTTGGTAGAGAGGGAGTTCAGCTGTAGAGTCAGTGCAGTGCTGTGTGCGGTTCTTGAGGGCGTGTGTCTGAATGAAGCTGAACATCTGGTGACAGTGCTGCTCTATTCTGGGAGAAAGAGGACCACTCAGGCCTGTTCATGCAGATCTGAGTTTCACCCCACTGCTCTCTCTCGCTCTCTCTCTCTCTGTATGTCTGACTGTTTACTGCTTAATGCTGTTTCTTAGTGTTCAGCTGGGTGGGCTGTGTGGAGTGGGGTTATTTCTTAGTTTAGGTATAACACCTTATCGATCTGACCATGTGTATATCTAGTGACCAGGAACCTGCCTTTTCCTTTCTGCTTTCAGTTCAGTTTCATGTCCAGTCCACGCTTAACTTGTTTTTGATGTACTATTGTTTTTTTTCTTGGTTATTACTTTGTTTGTTGTTCTCCATTTGGTATCCCTTGACCGTAAAGCACTTGGGGTCAAGTGCTATGAATATTAAGGCGGCTAAAATTAAAATTGATCATGGTTATGTTTGGAAAATTAAGAAACACACCCTTTAAACACTGAAGATTAGTTTCCTGTAATTTCAGTAGTGGGCAGTTTTAGTCATTGCAGGTTTGGGCCAAAGGTACAGAAACACCAATCTGTTGCAGCATATTTGAGCACATTGTTGGGCCACTATGTTCATCATGGAATTCGCCCCCAAACATAGACAAAAACCAAGCGCAGCTTTCTAACATTCAGCCAAATTTGGCAAACATACCCACATCTGCCCAGTAGTCAACCAAAACTCAAAGATGAAGGCTGAATTGGCCCAGACCTGTCCAACATCTGGGATTACTAATATTAGTGTCATGATTAACCAATAATGTCAATCATAATAATTACAATAATAATAAAAACAACAGCATATATTACCTATTTAAAATTAAACTGACAGATTCCTCCCCATTACACAGGGTTGCCAGAAGTTTTCCTGAAAATCTGTCTGGTTTAAAAATGCAGCACAAGCAGACTTTTAGAACTGAGTTTTTGTTTAGAGTAATTTCTAAATGTGTCATGGATGCAGACAAAAAGGTTAAAAAGTGTTGAATAACTGGCAACCCGAGGACACACAGGCATGCAGAAAGAGAAGCGGCAGGAGAGTGTGGCTTGTTTGGTGGTGGTGATGTTGACCACTGTAACCCTGAAGGAGGAAAACTTGCATGTAATATCAGAAACTGAGAGACTGACAACAATTATTTTAACGGTTTATTTTACACTAAAACATTGTGGTATGGGTTTATATACAATCGGTTAGATTATTTTAATAAATACAATGAGTTTTTTACACTGTGTTTCAGACCCTTACGTTTGGACACATTTTACAGATCCCATATTCAAACTAAAGTCTTATTATTTGAGGCTTATTTTTAACATAGCGACCATACATCTGTCTAGGCTTGACAAGTATGTGGCTACACTCATCATTCACCATTACACATTTCATCATTACATCTATGAAACTCATCAAATATACACTTTTTCTATACTCTTTTTACTATCACCCTTATTGTCTTCAGCGTCTTATGGTCTCGTTTATGTCTCAGGGTCCTTATTCTATCGTATGTCTTGCGTTCGTCTATTTTATGTTTAGTGTTTATTAAATCGATTACACTCTTGTTCTTGTTTTAGTTGTGATATATTTATCGTTAAATGTTTATTTGCTGCACCTTGGGATGTAGAGTAACACTATTTCAATCCTCTGTATGTCATGTACAGGTTGAAGTATTGACAATAAAACTACTTGAAGTGAATACATTTACATTTTTCAAATTCAAATTTAAAGCATTTTGACAGCCTGAAGAATGCATGATTTGCAGTTCAACAATTATAATTATCAATAGCATAAATAAATAGCATATCCATCAACCAAGACATTTCTTCTTAAATCTCACTAACAGTTTTTAGGAAGATTCTTGCACCAATGTCTTCGTATCGGAGATTGGTTCTTAACTGGTTCTTGGTAAGAACAGAATCTATGCACACTCACAAGCACAAAGGTGCGAACCCTTTTTATCTGACTTTTTCTTAGAACCTTTCTTAAGAACATATTTAAGAACCAGACTCTGGTGAATGAGGCAAATTGTTAGTATTGAAATGACATTTTGGTAGCACTTTACAGATCGGTAATAAGAAGGTAATTATACAGTAATTGTACAGTAATAAACTCTATTTAGTCATTAATTAAATGCCAATTTCCTAGTTGTTACTAAACAATAAATCAGAAATTGTAGCGAGAGTTAACAATGCCGTTATGAAATGGTAAAATAATGGTAACAAGTCATACTTACCTAAAAAATACCTGATTTTATAGTTCTTTATGTGTAGTAAGTGAAAATTGTTGTGGTAACTAATTAAACGAATTAATGGTAATTAAAGGTAATTAATGGCAATGTAATTTAATTAATTAAACTAATTAATGGTAACTAATTAAATACAATTTATTACCGTGAAATTACCATATCATTACCTATTTATTAGAGATCTGTAAAGTGCTACCGACAATTTTAATAACGTAGCAGTGCAGGCTTGTAGTAAAGTGGTTGTACTTTGATCCAAACAAATGCTGATACTATACTATTCAACGATTATATCATACAACTGGTATTCTAAAATACAAAACACACTTTACCTCGTACAGCACAAACTCATATACTGCAAAGCTATCACTTAAGTAGACAGTATTTTACAAAAATAGTCACACTACTCAATCTCATTTGTAATATGAAATAAACATTTTTTTTTACATATATTACCACAGAAATGTTTTAGGGGAAAGAATCTGCCCCAGGTGGAGGAGTTTAAGTATCTCGGGGTCTTGTTCACGAGTGATGGAAAGAGGGATCATAAGACCAGCCGCAGACTGGGACAGGCAGCAGGAGTAATGTGGTCGTTTTACTGGACTGTAGTGGTGAAGAGAGAGTTGAGCTGTAAGGCAAACTGAAAAGAATGAGATTGTGGATACAAGCAGAGGAAAAGAACGTCCTTTGCACGGTGGTGGGCCACACTCTACTTGATAGGGTGAGGAGCTCAGCTGTCATTGAGTAGCTCAAAGTAGAGGGAGTACTCCTCCACAATGAAGGGAGCCAGTTGTGGTGGTTTGGGCGTCTGATTTGGATGCCTTCTGGATGCCTCCAGTTGGAGGTTTACTGGACACACTGGGAGGAGACCCAAAGATCATCCCAGGACCTACTGGAGGGACTATATCTCCAAGCTGGCCTGGGACCCCCCCAGAATGAGCTGAAGGAAGTTGCCATCTGGGCTTCCTTGGTTTTTCTACTGCAACCATGACCAAGCTAGATTAAGCAGTATAATATTTAATGTTTTGTTTTATGTGTCACATATTTTCAGTGTGGAGTCATAATAAACCCAAATGCCAGCATAGAGTGGGTCAGTGAATATGGTGCTGAATGTATGTAAGTGAGTCAATGTATGTGTGTCAGGTGAGACTCTGTAGAAGGACAGAGTGCCGGACACCCAGTCCAGATACACTCCTACTCTACTGGAGCTGGAGGGGGGAATGGACACCACCATGTCCTTTTTACTGTGTCTTACATAATAACCATCATTATAGCAGTACAGACTCCATGACTGACTATTGTATCCAAACCCACTTTCATCAATCCTTTCTTTCCTTTTCACACTTCTATATGCAACTGCTACAGTAACAACCCCACTGTATTCAGCCTCCCAGTAACAGCGTCCAGTCAGAGTCTCCACACTCAGAACCTGCAGACACTCAGTAAATCTGTCTGGATGATCCGGATACAGCTGCTGCTCTTCCATGCACTCCACCTTCCTGTTCCTCTCAGACAGAAAGAGGCATGTATTTGCTGTGTTTGGGTCCAGAGTGAGATCACAAGCATCTGTACACACACAAATACACAGATGAGAGGAAATTAGAGGAGTGTGTGAGTGGGAAGTGGGTAAGTGTCAGTGTAAGGTTGAGGTCAGTGTAAGGGTAAGGTTATGATAAGATAAAAATTAGGGTCAGAGTAAGGATAAGGTTGTAAGATTAGGGTTGAGGTAAAGTTGGGATAGGTTTATAGTTAAATTAAGGTTAAGGTTAGGGTTAAGTTAATGTTATGGTAAGGTTAAGGAATTGGTAAGGTTAGGGCAAGGTTATGGTTAGGGTAAGTGTCACGCCTCCAGTTTTCTCTAACACCGCCAATATTCTGAACTCCATTTCCCAGAGTGCACTACCTGACGATGTCACCCCCACATGTCCCCAGTCATCCAATGCATTTAAACCACACACAAACACAAACTAATCGAAAAGTTTTGCCAAACCTAGTTTGCATTACTGAGCGTTTCTCTCCTGCTTTTCTCTTTTGCTATTTTTGGTTTTTAACTCTCTTTGGACTCCGACTTACTCTCTTCGATTCTCCCCTTGTTCTGGTTGCTGCTTTGTTTGCCTCTGGTTTTCGACTCTCCGTTTGTTGATCTATTTTACTGGATTGCCCCTTTGGTTTCATTCACTAATCTCTCTGATTCCCTGGTTTTCGACCCTGCCTGTCTCTCTGTCTCTTTAAGGTACCTTAAGGTAAGGTAAAAATTCGGGTCAGAGTGAGATTAAGGTTAGGTTGATTTAAGGATTAAGGATAGTATAAGGTTATGGTACAAGTTATGGGAAGCTTAATACAGTTAGGTTAATGTTAAGGTTATGATTAAGATTAAAGTTAGGCTATGGTTAAACTTATGGTATGGTTAAGGTTAGTATAAGATTATGGTTAAGGTAAAGATTAGGGTCAGGGCAAGGTTACAGTTAGAGTGAGGTACCATTCACAGAAACACGTGTGTGTGTTTGTGTGTGTCTTACATTTCCTTAGTCCTGGTTTCATCCTTATTTTCCCTCCATGTTCCAACCTAAAGATGATATGCAGACATATTTATAACACCATTCAAATGCATTGGGCCTAAACGATTTTCTGCTAGATTAAATGTGAAATTAAGAGTGAATAGTGTTAAGATAACACATTGTCTAATTCATATGTATGTATCTCTGGCACAATATGGCTGCTTTAAATTGTTTTTTTTATTTGCTTTTTATTATTTGTGTGTACATTTTGATGTTTTCCTGTTGGCTGTGGAGTTTGGCATTACATCCACTGAGATAGCAGTTTACGTTTTTCCTGCGGTGGCTAAGAAGGCTTCTTGGGTCGGTCGTTTAAGCGTTGCTACATCACAGCTACAATGTGGTCTGGACCAGCTGCTTGAGTGACAATGCAGTGCTGCATTACAGCTAAGAAGCTGCCTGAACTGGTGCTGTTCATCTGCATGAAAATGCAACCCTTCGTGACTAAGGACATATCTGGCCTTTAAGTCTTTCCTGTAGTCAAGAAGTGAGATGTTCCCTGCGGTAAGGATCCTTTTCTGGGCTTGTGGCTGTATACCCTGGTCTAAGGAATCCACCCCATGAGCTGTGGGAACTGTCGTTTGTGTGTGTAATTTTATGTATTGTTAATTATGTGTTTATAGCTTTGTAAAATGTTTAATTTTAAAAAGTGTCATAGAGCATAGGAAAGCATGTACATTAGTGAAATAAAAAGTCATGATGTTAAATGAGGATTCATGGTGTGTTTTGCCATTTGGGTGATATGTGGTACTAACATCATTTTACTTCATTTGCATGTGCTGTTAATAGTGTAATACAGAACACTGCTTCACAAAAATATTCAGGTGAACGGTTCTTTGTTTTGCCACAGCTCTGTATACAGTAGATAAAAGTTCTTTATAAATGTTCTCATTTTTCTAAATGATATCAGGCTCATATGTTTCATATAGCTGATATCAGGTTCATATGTTTACAGTAGTTTACTAAATATTTTCAGCAGTTTAATTCAGAACCCATAGCACTGACTCTGAGATTTTCGGTCTTCTTTGATGTCCATTTTGGCACCTAAACAGGCACTGATATGTACTAATACATTAATACATATGCCCTCTTTAACATATAGATTTGAATTGTTTTTACCTAGGAAACATGTAAAAAGAAGAAAAGAAAGTGCTAACTGATGTGTGTGCAGAGACTATAACTTACCGTAGTATTTGTAGGGTGCATTGTGGATTCTCCAGTAGTTCAGAAAGTAGCTTCACTCCAGACTCTCCCGGGTGATTATAGGTCAAATCCAGTTCTCTCACATGGGAAAGGTCTGATTTCAGAGCAGAAGCCAGAGAAGCACAGCCTTCATCTGTGACCATGCAACCAGACAGTCTGCAGGAAAGAAAGTATAGAAGATGGTATTTACAACAGAAAACAGCTGTAGTTTATATGAACAACTTTACATTACAAATTACATGAAAAAAATCATTCTGATTCTGAGGGTTGGGTAGCATGTACTGTCATACTTAAAGCTCTCCGATAGTTCCCATCTCTGCAACCCCCAGCTACCACACTCTTTGCTGCAGGCATGTGCATCTCGTCTACTTGGTCATGATGGTCTCCAAAACTAAAAGCCTAGTACATTGAAAGCGTTCGTCTCACCCTACATTATTTAAACACTGAACATTACAAAGTTTAGTTTACTAACATGGTCACCAAATAAGTGAACATAGTACACAATTTTCAAGCCACCATTCAATTAACGACTTTCTAAAAGTGTTGTTAAATATGTTGCTAACAACAGCGAGAAGGGAGTTGGATAGTATTACTCTAACAGCTCTGTTCACCACAGGGCAAGTTGGATTCTAACACAGACACAAGTTTAGAGGATGATTTAAATTTGAGTTAGTGACGTCAAGGAACTGCCACTGAAGGGACAAGAAGATAAGAAAAAACCTGCTCTTTCTCAATCTGTAGCTTGATTGGGTAACCTAATTGTTCAGTCAGAGAAGTGGCTACAGACACAAACAGAGTGACACACCACAGTACAGTTTCAGACAAACTGCTGCAGTACTGAAACAAACAAAGATAATAAACACTAATGTCTCAGAGCAAAAGTCAAGTTGTGTTAGAATGGCACCAAGCCAAAATTGAACTTATTCAGTGGACTGGAGATTTTTGTCCCACATATCACAGGCTCAGCTCTGGCTAACTGATTCTAATGTGATTCAGGATATCTGAAAGCATAGAGTTATGCTAGCCATACACTAGAAGACTTTGAAAAGACTCTGAAAAGACATTTAATAGACTAAAGTCTGACACCCTCTCACATCTAAAGACAAGTCACCAACTTTTAGTCACAGATTAGTCACAGGCTATAATTTGGAAAAACTGGGAATCTTGCAGAGTCACTATTTACAAGACTGCAACTAGATTTTAAGCTTATTTCCCATCATGTTCGATGATAGGCTGATAGCTAGCTAGTTAGCTTTAGCAAAGCATAACTACCCTTCCCAACCCTACCCAAGACTCATGATTTTGTTCCGACTTTGGAAAATTATCTGCAACAATTTTCGTTTAGCTTTCGAAAAGCATTTAGTGTAAGGTCAGCATTAGGTGACTGGTGTTGGAGTGAAAGCTGAAATCAAACATTCTGAAATCAAAATGCTCTGTGGTGAGTGTGGTTCTCAGCCTTTGCTGAGTTGTCTGGCTCTCTTTTCCTTATATATCAGTATCACTTATCAGTGAGCTTCCACACCACCAATAAGTGTATCTCTAGATGTGTGGAATGTGTTTGTAGCTGTTCAAACATGGAATGGTAATTTGGCACATCATTTTGACATGCCATCATCATCTGTAGACACTGCAGTATACATAATAACTGCTATACCTGTTATAATCCAGTTATTACTTTTAGTGCTGGTTGATTCCAAGGCCTTCTCATGCTATGCTCCTAAACTTTGGAGCTCACATTCACATTCACACACTGGAATCAATCACATAATTAAATAAACTATAAATATAAACTATAAACTATAAATGAAATATATTATTATTATTGCCACCCAATATCTGTATGGAACTGGATACAAACAGGAGAGGTGCTACATATCCAAAAGCAGTGGGGCAAAATATATTGGTTCCTTAAAAAAAAGAGTGCTAGTGGAACCACACCTGATCAACAACGGTGCTTTGACTGACTAAAACTAACTTTCAGCATTGGGGATGGATTTTATTTTTTTTCTATAGCTCACTCATCACAGGATTCACAACTTATAATGCTAATGCCACTGAGGAGCTCATGTTCCCAGTTGTTGAAGTCTTTTGGCTGGTTGTGTTGTAGCTAAATATATACAGTCCAACAACACTTTGTGATCATAGTAATCACATTCTTTGGGGACTCGCACTGTACAGAAACACTCTGCCTTTGCTAGCTTCATTCAAAATAACACATTGCACACCTGAGAACTGAGCAGCTGGACTAACCAGACTGCACAAACACAGCAGGAAAATACAGGGTCTGTATAGCCTATTTTACAAATACAGTAATAAAAATTAACGTATTTGCCTCACTATTATATTCAGCAAAACAAATTCAGTAAACTCACCATATACAGACGTTGATAGGGGCAGACAGTTCAGTTTTCTGTTTATCATTTAATAACAGTATTTAACGTTTAGGATTTTACAGTAAACTCACCGGATGATCTCCAGTTTACTGCAAGTTTTTACACTTTTCACACCATAAACTGCAGCAAGGAGCTTCACTCCTGTGTCTTGCAAGTCATTGTTACTGAGGTCCAGCTCATTCAGAGAGGAGTTTGCCAATTGTAAAACTAATCCCAAACATTTACAAGCTTTTTCTCCAAGATTACAGATAGCCAGTCTGCAAAGGGAGAGAAATTAGAAACAGATTTTACAATATACCCAAAAAGCAGTATTTGCAAGATTTTTAGACAACAATAAACGATTTCATTTGTATATTACTAGAACAAGTGGAAGACAAAATATAACATTTTAAATAAGAAAACTATGTATGACAATACTAAAAGTCATGTGTTTTGTATATTGAGTTTACAGATTATTGAGCCATCAGCATATTATTTTCACCTGAGTATCTCCAGTTTACAATGTGAACTCATCAGTCCACCAGAGAGCAACTCCACTCCTGAATCCTGTAGGTCATTGTTACTGAGGTCAAGCTCTTTCAGGGAGGAGTTTACTGATTGTAAAACAGAGCAAAGGGTTTCACATGACTTTGTAGTGAGATTACAACCAGCAAGTCTGCAATGAAATAACAAACACAGTGAATAATACAGGAATGTGAAATGTGTTATAATAATAGTGTTAGTACACAAATAGTAACAACATAGTATATACCAAAGAACCACGTCTGCACAGAATAAGACATCACTTTGTTTTGACAGTACAATACAGGTCTATTTTTTCAGTTTAAGACTGAATTCATGAAAAGCTCACCTGAGTCTCTCTAGTTTACAGCATGAACTCTGCAGTCCAGCACATAGCATCTCCACTCCTAAATCTTGAAGGTCATTGTTATTGAGATCAAGACATTTTAAGAAAGAATGTGCTGATTGTAGAACAGAGCAGAGAGTTTCACATGAGTCCTTGGTGAGGTAACATCCATCTAGTCTGCAAAAAAAATAAATAAATATTGTACAGTGATCAGATTTGCAAAGCAGATAAAGACAATACCCTTTTCCCTGTACACTGCTGCATCTCTGTCTACTTCAGACTCTGAAAATGTAACAATAAATAATTTAAAAAATATATATATATATTTAAAAAAAAAAACTTCCCATGTTCCTATGCTAAGCCTGGCCTATGTTGTCATTATAATTAAGGTTGTATGTTTATATACACCTTAGCCACATTCATTTAAACCCTATTTTTGATAATGCCTAACATTTAATCCAGTACACATTTCCTATCCTAGATCAGTGAATTATTTCTTTCTTCACAGTGGCTCAGACATTTACGTATTTGGTAGCATTGTCTTTTAAGTGTTTACCTTTGGTTAAACATTCAGTTCCAAGCACCTTCTGCCTGATGTCTTGAGATGTTTAATGTCTCCACATAATTTCTCTTCCTCATAATGATATCTAGTTTGTGAAGTGCACCAGTCCTTCCTGTGGTAAAGCACCTGTTGTTCACGTTTGGTGAATTATGTTATTTAGTTAACAAGCCTCCTCTATTTTCCTCCATACATGATAAACATATACAAGTTAGGTCTGGAAGCTTCTTTGCTGAGAGGCCTTTCAGGTTATGTCGATATAGGATGCATTTTACTGTTGATATAAATAGGCTTGTACCTGTTTCCTTGAATATCTTCATAAGGTCATTTGCTTTTGTTCTTGGATTAATTTGCACTTTAGGATGGTTCACCACAGCTACCCCTCCCTCACACTCTACACAGGATGCCCTAAATGCTGGGTCCTCGTACTCATGCTCTACACACAGTACACCTATGACTACATCAATCAACAATTATAGCGGACCTTATAGAGAGGAAGTCAAGCTCCTCACAGAAATGCCATGCTGTCAACAACCTCTTCCTCAAGCTTAGCAAAACAAAAGCCTATTATTGAATTCAGGAGGGGAAGCAGAGTGCACACACAATTTTTCACAATGGTGAAAAAAAGCTCATTTTCAAGTTAGACTACTTAGAATTTCATCTCAATAGGTACACCTCCTTGTATCTACAATGTCTATTTTATCAACTATACTTACCAAATAGATATACTTTGTAGTTCTACAATTACAGACTGTAGTTCATCTGTTTCTCTGCATACTTTGTTAATCCCCATTCACCCTGTTCTTCAGTGATCAGGACGCCCACAGGACCACCACAGAGCAGGGATTACTTGGGTGAATGATCATTCTTAGCACTGTAGTGAGACTGACGTCTCATGTCCACCAACCAAAACTATCCAGCCACCCTGGGGGCAGTGTCCTATAAGCTACTGTCTCTGACTGTACATCTAAAAGGTGGAGCAGCAAGGTAGGAGTGTCTGATCCACTCACACCAGCACCACACACACTAACACACCACCACCAAGTCAGTGTCACTGCAGTGCTGAGAATGATCCACCACCCACATCATACCTGCTCTGTGGTGGTCCTGACCATTAAAGGACAGAGTGAAAGTATTAGCAAAGTTTGAAGAGAAACAGAAGGACGACAATCTGCAATTGTAGAACTACAAAGTTGAACTGACAAAATGGACAATGAGTATAGTTACAAGGAGGTGTACCTGATGAAGTGGCTGGTGGAACATCTGTACACAAGCTGTACACTCCCTATACTCAAGCATCTTTTCTGTAAGCTGTACAAGCTGTTTAAGCTGTTTACCTGAACATTAAGCTGTTGTGGTCACAACCTGCACTGTACACTTTTGAATATCCTGCTGTTTACAATCACTTGCCTAATTTGTACACTTGGATACTGTCAAATACCGCCCCCTGTGTTCTGACCCCTACTTTTGTTGTGACTGTGTTTCTGGGACGGCCCTTAATAAAAACCACTCAGTGCTTGCAACCTGCCTTGATCCCCTCATCACAGAAAGCTTTGCCAAACAAGGCTGCAGGGAGTGGTTCCAAACCCCCATGAACCATCACACCTGTCTCCACATACCCAAGGTTCTTTTACAGGGATCTGGAGAAATGCTTGGACTTCAAGGGTGAGTGGAGATGTTATTTGGCCCACTTTGCTCAATCTTTCCAGTCTGAAGAGGCTTAGGTGGCTTTTGTTGATCTAATGCTGCAATGGCCTGCCTCAGGCTACGCAGCCAACATATGCACCTCACTAAACGGCCTGCCTCACTCAACGGATCAGATCTGCCTTCCTCCAGTCTGCCTTTTGGCCAAATCATTTTTGGGGGCCCCACTATGTAATCATCATGGTGGTTCATGTGTCGCCATGACTAAACAAAAAATAAATAAATAACAAAACTAAAAAACTAAGAAATAAAAAACTAAAAACTAAAATAACAAAATATCTTTTAATAATTAACACTATACAGTCAGTGGTCATGTTCAACATTATTCAAATACAGATGTTAGATTTAATTTAAAGCTGACACTCACTGAGCATTTCTGCAGGCAGCCAGAGCTGGGATCAGTCTTCTATAACCCTCCTCTGATGTGTTGTATTTCCTTAGGTCCAGCTCCTCTAGCTCCTCCTCCGAGACCAGAAGCATGCAGGCTAGTGCTGAACACTGTCCAGGAGAGAGCCCTTTGTTAGAAAGCTTCTCTGTTTGTAAATACTCTTGAAGCTCTCTGCAGAGAGACTGGTCATTCATCTCCGACAGGCAGAGGAAAAGGTTGATTGCCCTCTCAGTTGAGATGTTGTGTATTTTGGTATCATCTGTTTTGATTAAGTCCTTGATGTACTCGCTGGTTCCTTCTGAGCTGCTCTGCGTGGGTGTCAGCAGACCCTGTAGGAGTCTCTGATTGGACTCCAGTGAAATTCCCAGCAGGAAACGAAGGAAAAGATCCAGGTGTCCATTCTGACTTTCTACAGCTCTGTGCACTGCTCCCTTCAGCACCTCATCCAGTGGAACTCTTTGAGGCCACCATCTGTATGATAGGTTAAAAACCTGCAGTGCCTCCATGTCGTTACTCTCATAGCAGTGAAACACATAGACAGCAGCCAGGAACTCCTGAAAGCTCAGATGAACAAAGCAGTAGATCTTCCTTTGGTACAGCACACATTCCTCACTAAAGATCTCAGTGAAGATCCCAGAGTACACTGAGGCCTCAGTAACATCAATGCTGCTCTCTCTCAGGTCTTCCTCATAGAACATCACATTGCCCTCCATCAGCTGCTTGAAAGCCAGTTGAGCCAGTTTCAGAAGAATGGTTCTGTTAGACTCCAGCAGGTTCTTTGGGTCTCTCTCGTCTTTCTCCTCATACTTCTCGTTCTTCATGTGTGTCTGAGTGAGCAGGAAGTGTGAGTACATCTCAGTCAGAGTTCTAGGGATTTCTGTAGTACCCTGTTTCATGATCTGCTGAAGAACAGTGGCTGAGATCCAGCAGAAGACTGGAATGTGACACATGATGTGGAGGCTCCTCACTGTCTTAATGTGGGAGATGATTCTCCTGGCTTGGTCTTCATCACTGATCCTCTTCCTGAAGTACTCCTCTTTCTGTGGGTCACTGAACCCCTGGATTTCTGTCACACGGTTTATGTACTGAGGAGGGATCTGATTGGCTGCTGCTGGTCGGGAGGTTATCCAGATTAGAGCAGAGGGTAGTAGATCTCTTTTGATGAGGTTCGTCATCAACACACCCACTGATGTCTTTATGGTTACATCAGAGACCTTCTCACACTTTTCAAAGTCCAGTGGAATTCTGCTTTCATCCAGACCATCAAATATGAACACAGCTTTGATCTGATCATATATCTTTGGGTCCAGATCTTTGAGCCTAGGGTGGAATTCACACAGAAGTCCATGAAGACTGTATGGATCATCTTTAATCAGGTTCAGTTCCCGGAACGGAAGCATAAACATGAACTCTACATCCTGATTGGCTTTTCCTTCAGCCCAGTCCAGAATGAACTTCTGCACAGAGACAGTTTTTCCAATTCCAGCGATGCCTGTAGTCAGGACACTTCTGATCTCTGGCACTTCTAAATTTTGATCTCCGATGAGTCTAAGACTTTCAGACTTCACAGCTTTCTCTTCCTCCATTTCTATTCCAGGTTTAAATATATGTAAGAAGTTAATAGGAGTGCATTGTAGATGTTTCCTCTGTGTTCTCTCTATCTGCAGAACCTCATGTTCTTCATTCACTCCGTAAGTCCCTCCCTCTAAGATGTAGAGCTGTGTGTAAATCCTGTTCAGGAGGATTTTATTCTCTTCTGTTTTGTTTCCTTCAGATAAGCCGCCATACTTTTTTCTCAGGCTTTTTTTGTGTCTCCCTAAGACACTGGGTAGGACATCATCTTCTGCAGGTGTCTCGTGCAGGTGTTCAGTTCCCTCCATCGCAGCGTGTACTGCTGCTTCAGTACATTGTTGCCTAATGGGGACATAAATAACACAAATGTTATCAATATATGAAATATTAAAGATTTTGCTGTTCTCTTTTTACAAACCATACTGCCCAGTACCAGGCAAATATTAAATGGATGAACAAACAAAATGTAACGCAATTTTGCACTCAACCTGACTGAAATGTACATGTAATATATATGTTTGAAAATAAAACCAAATTATAATACTAACAACTGTGATAATTATTATATTATTGGTAAGTATGGTCATGATCGAAGCACAGCCTCTGCAAGGACTACACATATCAGAATCACACATTGTCTACACTCATAAAACGTCCCATTTCATCTTTCAGTCCAACTCCAGTCACTCAAAATGGTGCACTGTAATTTAAACGGATGTGCAATCCTCTAAACAGGTGGGCTATTCTCTTAAAGGGGGGCACTATAATCTAACTGGGTGCATTTTCCTCACTTTATTCTCTAAACAGGTGCACTGTCCTCTAAATGGGAGGTTTTCCCTTAAACAGGTGTGCTACAATCTAAACAGCTGTGCTACCATCTAAACAGGTGCGCTACAATTTAAACAGGTGTGCTACAATTACTTTTTATTTACTTATTGAAATCAGAAATTTGCACACATTAACTTTTCATTGTTAAATATTACATTTCAACTTATTTAATATCGTAATACTGTAAATTTCTTTGTATTTGCTGTAAACTCCACTGTATATTGAATAATGAAGTTAAAAGTTAAAACTACATGTTCTACTACAACTGACTGAAGGTTTGCAGTGATGTTCTATTCAAACTGATTAAAATAATCTTTTAAACATACTGTAGATATTATAGAAAATTCACATTGACTTCTTACCAGGAAAATTACTATCAGACTGGTTCTGGTGATATATTTGTAGGATTGTGTTGTGTTATTGCTACAACCATGCCTGGGCAGTGCAGTAGAGGAGCTGGTGGATCTGGGTCAAAAGACTCTGAGCCCCAGAATCCCCAGCGGTAATAAGCCCTGACCAGGCACATCTGTGTGGCACAGCTTAAATACTCAGCCCAAACCACTGCTCATGTCATTCCTTTCAGAGGGGTGAATGGTAAGAAGAGAAGAGAAGAGAAGAGAAGAGAAGAGAAGAGAAGAGAAGAGAAGAGAAGAGAAGAGAAGAGAAGAAAGGAAGGAAGGAAGGAAGGAAGGAAGGCAGGAAGGCAGGAAGGCAGGCAGGCTTAAAAATGTCACTGGTTCTAATCCAACTGGTTGGCCTTGTCAATTATCACAAGCCCCATACACTCATTCAGGTTTTTACGTGGTGCTAAATAAATAAAAAACCTTTCGCTCTGCATTTGGATCCATCATCCCCACCAAACCATAATACAGCTGCACCTCACAATTATATTATTGTTTAATTAAAAATTATTTTCATAAATCCACCCTATAACACAAATGTTTTTACTGTCAGTCATTTCTATGTTTCTATGGCTGTTGGCTGGATTTATTCATAACATCAATGGCTTCTAGCTATGGAAAAGGGAATTAACTGAAATTGTTTAACAGGTCAGAAATCTGGATGATCAGGTGCTGTGTTTTTTTAACATGATCAAGCTACAGACTATAGCTTGTATTAGAGTTGGGTTGATTTGAATTGTTTTCCCAAATAATCTCTACTGCACACTGGTGTACAAACTCCATGCCTCACTCAGTAGACTGGGTAAAGTGCTGCTGTAGCAAATAGGAAGCAAAAGAAGTGCAATTTCAAACTCCTTTCAAGTTTTCATGTTGAATTCAAAACCAGCTTATACTTCTCCACCTTCATAAAATCACTCTGGATGTCTCTGTAATCTGTGTTTATCCTTTAATGTGTTATAAAGCCTAAGAAAACTAACCTCAGGTTATGGAGTAACCACTGATCCTGCACCTCAAGGTCAAAGCCTGCTGGCTGTTTTGATATGTCTATCATGTCTATAGCTTAGACTGTTCTGAAGTTATGAGGGCTATAAGCCAGGTATGCGTGCAATGTGGGCTTCAGGTTGAAGAAATGAAAGTGCCTCTGCCTCTAGGCACACTAGCAATAACTCACTCTGTATGGGATGATGGAGGTCCACTGCTGAATGCAAGAGGATGGTCCAGGGACCGGTCGGTCTTTATAGACACATGGCTGGGCTCTCTTCCTCCACTGCTGAATGCAAACGGATAGTCCATGGACCGGTCGGTCTTTATAGACACATGGCTGGGCTCTCTTCCTCCACTGCTGAATGCAAACGGATATAGTCATGGCTGGGCTCTCTTCCTCCACTGCTGAATGCAAACGGATAGTCCATGGACCGGTCGGTCTTTATAGACACATGGCTGGGCTCTCTTCCTCCACTGCTGAATGCAAACGGATAGTCCATGGACCGGTCGGTCTTTATAGACACATGGCTGGGCTCTCTTTCTCCACTGCTGAATGCAAGAGGATGGTCCAGGGACCGGTCGGTCTTTATAGACACATGGCTGGGCTCTCTTCCTCCACTGCTGAATGCAAGAGGATGGTCCAGGGACCGGTCGGTCTCCACAGACGCACAGCTGGGTGGTGGTTCTTCTTCCTTTTCACTGTTGGGATATAGAAGGATCAGTCACAGATTCCTTTAGAGCAGTTTGTCCACAACAAGGCTAAAGCTGTGTTCACCAACCCCTCTAAAAGCAGTAATGTGTTGGGAATGGAATGTGCTGGAGGTAAAATCTGGAGGAAGGTACATTTTAAGAAACAGGGCTGATGACCACTGGAGTGTGTGATCTACTGCCTTTGAATCATTTAGTTCTAGTGATATAATACTTACTCTGGGTCAGAGGTTTCTCCTTCACTGGTGGAGTGACGTAGTGCCATTGTAGAACTTCTTAGTACTCTTCACATGCAGATGCTCCCTATGAAAAGTGGGTTTGTTGTCAGTGTGACTTTTATGTGCAGATAACAACACAATATCATAATATTTAAGATGAACATGTAAAACTATTCAAATAAGTTGGTCTTTTTAAGCAACGCAGAATCTACGTCTATCGACAACTAAGCAACAGCAACGAAAATGAAATGTACTATGTGGAAAAATAATTAGCTTTTAGGCACATTTTAAATAGATCCATTTAATCTGGAAATTAACATTGTTCTGCTAGGAGCAAACCAAAGCTGTTTAGCTGTTCTAGAACATAAACGTCAATCTGAAATCTCTGTTACAAGTTACTGTAATTTTTTTTCATGCTTTATCATTAACAGTCTAACAATAGCATGAAGCTGTTGTTGTTGTTGTTGTTGTTGTTACTAATATCTTACCTCTGAATGTAAATGTAATCAGATAAACAGCATGTTTTATGCACTTTCATTTTCATTTTGCCCAGTGACTACACGATTGATGGATGAACCAAACTTAGTTTTTTTCTCAACATACATAAAATACATTGAACGTGCAATAGAAAGATTGTGTTAACACAGCATGGGTAGCCTAATTTCTAATCTAATCTATATAGAAAGAAGCACAGTAAACAAAAATCTCTATTATAAATGAAAAGTTATTGAAATTATTTCATATAAACCCCTAAAAAGAGTTTGCCTGGCTTTGAATTTGCTAATACTGTATAAGAGCTGTAGTACATCAGATTACTCTCAGTTAATACATTGGGAAGCATCAAACTTTAAAAGGTTCTTAATCATTTTCTAGAACCTGTTTAAAAATGTTATGTCCTTGTTTTAGTTAATTTTGTTCATTTTTTTTTCCAAAGCTGTTGCAATCGGTGCTCCCAAATGTTTGCATGCAGCTCTGTCATGTACAGGGATCATTTTCTGTGTAGAAATTATTCCGAATTCTTCTTCTGTAACATGGAAAAACCATGACTGTCAAATAATTCTAGTTACTTTATAATTACAAGTGTTGTCACAGAGTGTTCATTCCGCTCATACTTTCATCATTCAGCTCTTCTCTAAAAACGCACACTTCTTGATTAGTCATTTCTGATCTGCTAAAAGTCTGCTGTTGCTCAGAAAGTTCAATTTCAGTACGTTGAATGGCGAGGTGCTTCTCTTCGCTGATCTTCGCTTGCAACTTTACCGTGTACAGTAATTTGTAGACGGTCCCTTACCTCTCACGGCTCACGCAGCAGCCCGTGGAAATCCATTTGTTTTATGCTGTTTAAACCGCAAACATTTCGACCTAAAGGAAGTTGTAGATGACTGTGTTGAAGGTCAGCAACCATAAACTGCAAGTGGTAAACTTGTAGCACTGGAGAAAGTCTTCTGACTCTGCGACCGACCTTACCGCAGCCCTTACGCTGAGTTCGCTAAGTGGAACGGAGCGGCTGATGCAGCGCATTAAAACTTCTTCCTAAAAGGCAGAAACTCGTCAGTTCAGGCTTATTTCATTAGAGACCGAGGTGAGAAAGTCGAATATCCATACAAGTCCTCCTTTGACCCACTGTGTTTTAGTGTGTCCGCCATTATTACATGGCCCCAGATTAAAGTCGAATTCCGCACGGAGTTCGGGTAAAGAACATCCCAGTAACTGAACAAATAAACCCGAGTAAAAGGACAAACAGACCTCCCTCAGTCTGGACTTACTGTCTGAAATCCACACCGCCAATGTTGGACATTCCCTCTCTCTCTTTCGATCTTTAGCTCTTCCTTTGTTTGTCTTAAATTCACTTTCGGTTTTGTTTTGGTCTTGGTTTGGTCTTTTCAGTGTGAGTGACAGTGTAGTTCAAGTCAATTCAAGGTTTATATTAGGTGTATTTCTTTATGCAGCTGGTATAAGAGAACAGTAACAGGTGCAATATTTGTACAATATCTGTGCAAAATATTCTTTCATTAACTGTGCAACATATGTCTGTGCAATTACACAAGCAAATAAATTGGTATAGTTTATCTATATACCTGGATTGGGGAACGCAAGCCTTTGTTGGAGGACTTCCTGCAGAGGGACTTCAAACAGGGGAGGGGCCACACCTGGGGGCTAAACCCAATCTGCAGATGGATCACTGACTGTAACTGAACCTACCTTACATGCCTCTAGAGCTCTGGAATAATTGAAGAGCCCACCTGTACCTGATCAGTGTCTCTAGGTGTGCAGGTTCTGGGTTTGTGTTGGTTCTGTTTGGTTCTCTACACTACTGGAACCATGTCTCCCAAACTCCAGATCAGATATTGTATTAGATCTGTGTATTTAGAAAATCACTAATGACCTCCAGAAGCCTGTTTTTAGAACCATGCTCGCTGTGCGTCTCACCCCAGCCACCGCTCGCCAGTCTCTCTGGAGGTCACTCGAGGTCATCTTACGGTGGGTAAGGGACATTGGAATGAGGTGGCGCTCATCACGGTCAGTAGAGAGGGGGTTTGGCCCTCTGCCAGTCTGTAGCTGTGTTGTCCTGTGTGTTTGCTGCTGGACCTTGTTCTTATGAACCAGACGCTCACTGTATCTGCCAGTGAAGCTAGAACCCAACCTTCTGTTCCTCACTGAGAACCTGCTGTACATGTGGAGATGCTGATTGAAGAAGAAGCTGGAGTGGGCTCTTATTTATTTCCAGAGCTGTATAAGCCTATTAAAGGGAGCTCTTCAGTTGGTTACTCAAGTGGACCCAAATAGAAGGGGTAAAATCTAGTAACCAATAGCATGAATGAACAAGAGGGAGATAAATTGTATGGGAAACGAAGCAAAGGAAAGGAAAGAGTTCCAAATATTCCTAAGTGGGTAGAATGTTCCACCTCAGTAGCAAGCAACACACCCTTGTTCAGCACTCTTCCTATATTGAGAAATGGACAGCTAGACTTAACTCTCTTCTTTATTATAACTGTGGTTTTAAACTGTTAGATGTCACGGTCTTCACTGGTCCTGAACCTAAGGACCTAGTTATTCAACAGAACGGTTCATTTACTGATTAGACTTTTTACAAGACACGAAACTTGAAAATATAATAGCGTAAATAGGAAATATATAATACGGGCGATTAACCTCTGTGTGTAATAACACACAAAGCAATACTAATTAACTTTACCTGAGTTCTGTTTTTACTGGTTGAATTGAACTAATTAGGTTTTGATGCTTGGCCAAAAATATGTCCCTGTGGTCCATGTGTCAAAATTAAAAGTTATTTTTCTACTATGATTTTATTGCTTGTCTGCCCAGATTATCAGTAGCTGGTGCTGCAGGAGCGATACGACAGTCTGTAAAGGGTAAAAGGTTTTAAACGGGCAGATTATGTGGACAATACAGAGCTGATGTGCTCTGAAAAGCAGCCTCTGGTCTCTCATTTGGTGTGGACCATCATAAAAACTGGTTCACACAGGCTTCAAACTGAAGCTGGGATCCCTGGATCATGATTTAGTTGTTTGGTGTGGAGCTGAATCCAGGTCGAGAGTTGAGGGATGTAGCTACAGGAGCTAAAGAAAAAGGCTGATGGGACAGAAATGTAGCAGTAACACGTATCCAAACTGATATTTAAACTCTGCTGTTTGGGAAATGGAGATGTTGACTGGCTCTGTGGACTGGTCTATTGGTCAGCAGCCCATGTGGTTCAGTTTCAGTCTGATGTCAGTATCTAAACTCACGCAACATTTATGAAGCAGTACATGAATATCTGTGTACAGTTGACCACAGTGATCACACTCCGGTGTTAGTTGTTGTTTATGAAGAAGGAGGAGTCAACCCACATGAATGAAGCTTGGTGTGTAGGTCTGACATGGTGAGACATGCTAATGACCAAGTTTCACACTCAGCAACACATGGGAGGTAAACAAGGACAGGTCTTATCTCTGTACCTGACTGACCCAACAGCCACCATTACAGACCTCCAGTGAGCAGTGGTGTCCTCCATGAGTCATCCTGTTAGTGCAGCACCATCGGCAGACGGCTGCACCACGCAGGACTACATGCACACAGACCGTTACCACGACTGTCCTTAACACCACGTCACCGTCACCAAAGACTGCAGTGGTGTCGTACCAGACTGTCATGGAGTGACTCAGAATGGCAGCGGGTCATCTTCAGTGACGAGTCCCGCTTTAGTCTTGGTGGACACGCCCAACGAATCCGTGTGTGGAGGCACCGTGGTCTCCATCACATGTCCAGAAGGCCTGGTGTCCCTCCACCTCCACTCCTACCGCACCATCTGCAGGAACTGTGTGAGGATGTTCAAGCTGCATGGGATGGATTATCACAGGACTCCATTAGGAACCTCTACAGCTCCATACCGAGACGTCTGGCATGTTGGGTTAGCGAACACGGCGGCCCGACGCCATACTGAGAGACAGACTTCTGTATGTGTAGCTCAATAAATATTGATCATATCAGTCTAAATTTATCATCAGTTATTGATCCTGGTCACCTTTATCTTCCTTCCCAACAGCACCGCAATCCCAAACCTCCTTCTGGTGCAGCTGTTCTGTTGATGATGTGTATTAATATTTCCTATAAGATGATCTCTGTATTGTGTTCCATCTCCTTACCACCAATAAACTAACCATAGCTGGTCCATGAAAATGACCTCATGAATTATTAAATATGGAGTTTCCCCAGATATTGTTAAATGTTTTTTTTTTTTTTTTTTTTTTTGTTTTTTTTTTTTTTTTTTTTTTTTTTTTTTTTTTTTTTTTTTTTTTTTTTTTTTTTTTTTTTTTTTTTTTTTTTTTTTTTTTTTTTTTTTTTTTTTTTTTTTTTTTTTTTTTTTTTTTTTTTTTTTTTTTTATTTTTTTTTTTTTTTTTTTTTTTTTTTTTTTTTTATTTTTTTTTTTTTTTTTTTTTTTGGGTGGGAATAATGGTGGATCAAAAACGAAAAAGAATAGAGGTAGAAGTTCTTGTTTTGAAAATCGTGTTGGTTGGTGGTCTCCGTAATGGAAGTGTATTGAGTGGCAGCATGTAGCTAAATTCTGAACTGGCACCTGTGTTGATGGTTTACACATTTTAATGCAATTCTCCATTGCACCACAGGGTGTCGCCAATTCCCACTCTCCCCCAGTGTTTTAGGGCTGTATGGATGGGTCGATGCTTATCTACTCCTGTTTGTTCCAGGACACCTCCACATGAACTGGGATATAATGCTAGCAGCTCCATCAGCGTTAATGTTCCTGCCTGGATTCAGTGTTCAGGTCTCATTATCAGAGTTATGGAGGCATGGAGCTGTAGAGGTTCCTAATGGTGTCCTGTGATAATCCATCCCATGCAGCTTGAACATCCTCACACAGTTCCTGCAGATGGTGCGGTAGGGGTGGAGGTGGAGGGACACCAGGCCTTCTGGACGTGTGACCACAAACCGTCCATCTTGGTGCTGACCACGGTGCCTCCACACACGGATTCGTTGGGCGTCTCCACCAAGACTAAAGCGGGACTCGTCACTGAAGATGACCCGCTGCCATTCTGAGTCCCTCCATGACAGTCTGGTACGACACCACTGCAGTCTCGTGGTAACGGTCTGTGTGCATGTAGTCCTGCGTGGTGCAGCCGTCTGCCGATGGTGCTGCACTAACAGGATGACTCATGGAGGACACCACTGCTCGCTGGAGGTCTGTAAGGAGGAGGGAACCACTGCCCAAAAGTTTACCTGGTGTTTTTTAAATCAGCTGCAGGTACAGGTGTATGGATCTGTTTTAGACTCAGCCCACTGTTTCACATTTCTACATTCCTTCATGGAGAGATGGACACATGGAGAGATGGAGAGATGGACAGATGGATAATTAAAAACATCTATTTTATATATATATATATATATAACTGCTTTACATATTCACTTCATATTCATTTCCTCCAAATCCTCATTCTCCTCCTCCTCCAAATCCTCATTCTCCTCCAAATCCTCCTCCATATGCTCCTCCATATTCTCCTCCAAATCCTCCTCCATATTCTCCTACAAATCCTCATTCTTCTCCTCCTCAAAATCCTCATTCTCCTCCTCCTTCATATTCTCCTCCAAATCCTCATTCTCCTCCTCCTTCATATTCTCCTCCAAATCCTCCTCCATATTCTCCTCCAAATCCTCCTCCATATGCTCCTCCTCCTTCATATTCTCCTCCAAATCCTCCTCCATATGCTCCTCCTCCTTCATATTCTCCTCCAAATCCTCCTCCATATGCTCCTCCAAATCCTCCTCCATATGCTCCTCCAAATCCTCCTCCAAATCCTCCTCCAAATCCTCCTCCATATTCTCCTCCATATGCTCCTCCAAATCCTCCTCCTCCATATGCTCCTCCATCTTCTCCATCTCCTCCTGCCTCTTCATCTCCTCCTCCTCCACCTTCTCCTCCATATACTCCTCCAAATCCTCCTCCTCCTCCATATGCTCCTCCAAATCCTCCTCCTCCATATGCTCCTCCATCTTCATCACCTCCTCCCTCTTCATCTCCTCCTCCTCCATCTTCTCCTCCATCTTGTCCTCCATCTTCTCCTCCTTCTGCTCCATCTCCTCCATCTTCTCCTCCATCTCCTACTTCTCCATCTTCATCACCTCCTCCCTCTTCATCTCCTCCTCCTCCATCTTGTTCTCCATCTCCTCTATCTCCTCCTCCATCTTCATCTCCTCCTCCTCCATCTTCTCCTCCATCTACCCCTCCATCTTCATCTCCTCCTTCTCCATCTTCCCCTCCATCTTCTCCATTTCCCCCTCCATTTTCTTCTTCCCCTCCATCTTCATCTCCTCCTCCTCCATCGTCTCCATCTTCCCCTCCACCTTCATCTCCTCCTCCTCTATCTTCTCCATCTTCCCCTCCATCTCCTCCTCCTCCATCTTCTCCTTCTCCTCGGTGATTGCGGTTTCTGCCTGCTCTGCCTGTGAGAGACGCGACTAAAGGTCACTCACCTCTGAGCAACATCACAGCCAGAAACCCATCAATTAAGACCCCTCTACCAGTTATAGCCAATCATATTGGTGCAGCGTCAGATCGAGCAGCGTCAGATCGAGCAGCGTGCAGCGTCAGATCGAGCAGCGAGCAGCGTGCAGCGTCAGATCGAGCAGCGAGCAGCGAGCAGCGTGCAGCGTCTAGACTGCTATCTTTTTGCTATCTCCTCACAACCCACGTTTACGCTTTTCTTTTCTTTTTCTTTCTCTTCCCTTCTCTCTCTCCTCCTTTATCTTTCTCACAGGTTTTCTTCCGCGCTCACTCATCATGGCGAACCCCGATAACCGCGCACTTCAGCATCTGGCCACAGAGCTGGCACGGCTGGACCGGCAGATCTAGGCCCTCCTGAAGAAGCAGAACGAGCTCCTTCAGAGGAAGTCGCAGCTCGAAGCTTCCAGGGGTGTTTCCCGCTCGCCGGCCTCCTCTTCAGCGGCTTCGGAGGTCTCGCCCTCGGTGCTTGCACCACCCAGACTTCAGCACACGCCAGGACACGCCATCTTCACCCCGGCCCCACAAGGAGTTTGGAAACGCCAGCACCGCAGAGGGCCTACCAGACCGTCTCCTCCACCCCAGCCATCCTTCGCCCACGACAACCGGTTCTCCGCACTCAGCTCGCCGCCTACTCCAACACCAGTTTCTCGGCCCCCGTCGCCCGCTCCAGCACCTCGGGCCTCCTCAGGACTCTGTTTATGTTATCGGTAGTTCTATCGTCCGCCATGTTAGAGTACATGGTGCTAGTGGTGATGCGACTGTTGCCTGTTTTCCAGGTGCTCGGGTCCTTGACATAGCCAGGTGCTCCCCACCGCGCTCAGCAACCGCAACGCCTTCGGGACCGTGGTCATCCATGTGGGGACCAACGACATCTGTGCCCGGCAGAGCGAGGTCCTGAAGGAGCACTTCCAGACGCTGCTGGACACTGCCAGGAAATCAACGAACGCCAGGATCGTCATCTCTGGACCTCTCCCCACCTACAGGAAGGGCTGCGAGCGGTTCAGCAGGCTCTTCGGGCTGCAGTCCTGGCTTCGCGGCTGGTGTGCGGTCAACGGCCTCGGTTTCGTGGACAACTGGTCGTCGTTCTGGGAGCAGCCGGCTCTCTACCGGAGGGACGGGCTTCATCCTAGTCGCCTAGGATCACGTATTCTCTCACGGAACATCGAGAGGGCCGTCCGCTGACTGCGAAATGGAGGCCATGTAAGTAGCGCTGGTAAACAGACCCTAGCTAACTCTAGAGATCTCGGCACGTTATACTGCAAATGCTGCAAACAAGGCGACCAATAATGTGGTTAACAGAATTACAGATACTCTTAGTGCTACTGCTAGTCATGCTAATACAAGCATTCTCAATAGCCCAACTAGTGCCATGTCCTACATCATTGACACTGTGTCTGTTACCCGTCCCGCTCGTAAACGGCGCCATAGAACAATCTGTCCTAACAATCTTGTTAAAATCAATTTAACTTCCTGTAGTGGTAGCGCTACATGCTCTGGTATTAAGCTTGGTTTACTAAATATACGGTCTCTGGCACCCACAGCAGATATTGTAAACGAAATAATCACTGATAAGAAACTCAGTGTGTTATGCCTTACTGAAACGTGGGTCAAACAGGGTGAATATTTAGCTCTGAATGAATCTACCCCACCAGGGTTTAGTTATTATTACACCCCACGTATCAATGGTAGAGGTGGAGGTGTAGCTACACTCTATAATACTGATATGGGCCTCACTCAAATTGCAGGCCACAAAACAAACACCTTCGAATTTCAAAATATTCGAGTAGCCAGCCCTTGTCCTGGATCTACTAGCCCCCCGGGCCCGTACTCTGAATTTCTTACAGAGTTTGCAGAGTTTCTAACAGACGTAGCCCTCTCTGCGGATAAGGCTCTTATAGTCGGAGATTTTAACATTCATTTCGAAAATAACAAAGACCCTTAAAAATAGCGTTTGAGGCTCTGATTGATTCTATTGGCTATATTCAAAACGTGATAGGACCTACTCACCGCTGTAACCATACCTTGGATTTGGTATTATTGTGAGGAATCAGGGTAGAGAACTTAGACACAGTCCCTCAGAGTGACTGCATCTCAGATCATCACCTGATAATATATGAAGTCATTCTAGATTATAATGTTTTCATGCCGCCCCGTTACCGATATAAACGAAGTATCACTGCCTCTACTATAGATGCCCTTGTAAATAGGCTACCAGATCTTTCAAACGTCCCTGCCCCGCTGGGCCTCGATGAGCTTGAGAGTACTACTGAGTACGTGCAGTCCACTCTTCAGTCAACTCTCGATAGTGTGGCTCCAATAAAGAGGAAAATTGTTAGAAGAAAAACGCTTGCGCCATGGTACAAAGATCATACTCGCACACTCAAACAAAAAGCTCGTAGTTATGAACGTAAATGGCGTATAACTAAATTAGACTGTTTCCGAAGTGAGTGGAAAAACACTCTCCTGGAATATAAACACGCCCTACACACAGCCAAAACTGCCTACTTCTCATCACTCACTGAGAAAAAACAAAATAATCCCAAAGTCCTGTTCAGCACGATATCTAAACTAACTAGTAACATTAAACAGTCTGAAGACTGTATTCAAACTACATACAGCTGTGATGACTTTAGCAGGTATTTCAATGACAAAATAGAACATATTAGAACACTAACCCAACATACATCTGTAAATCTAGTAACACAGTATTACGTGCTTCCTGTCAACCCAAAAGGTGAACTGGTATCCTTTAGCTCCATCACTCAGGATGAGTTAATTAAGCTAATTAGCTCTTCTAAATCCTCTACTTGCATTCTAGACCCAATACCGAAAAAAACTTCTCAAACAGATTATGCCCAGTGTGGTTAATCCTCTGCTCTCTATCATTAACTTGTCCCTTAGTCTTGGACATTTACCGAGATCGTTAAAACTCGCTGTAGTTAAACCTCTAATTAAAAAACCTGAGCTCGATCCCAATGAGCTCACTAACTATAGACCAATTTCCAATCTCCCTTTTTTATCAAAGATCTTAGAAAAAGTGGTATCGCAACAACTTTGCTCCCACCTACATGAGAACTCTCTTCATGAGATGTTTCAGTCTGGCTTTAGACCCCACCACAGTACCGAGACAGCTTTAACTAGAGTAGTGAATGATCTCCTGATGTCTCTTGATAATGGTCAGGTATCTATATCAGTTCTTTTAGATCTTAGTGCTGCATTCGACACCATTGACCACACGATCCTCCTTGACAGACTTGAACATCAGTTTGGCGTTAAAGGACAGGCTTTATCCTGGTTCAGATCGTATCTCACTGACCGCTATCAGTTTATTAGTCTTAACAATAAGCACTCTAGTCATACTGTAGTAAGATATGGTGTCCCTCAAGGGTCAGTGCTCGGGACACTTCTTTTTTCCCTTTACATGCAGCCTCTTGGTAACATAATCCGTATTTTCGACGTCCGCTTTCACTGTTACGCTGACGACTCACAATTATATATATCGGCCAAACCAAACGAGGCTCTAAACCTAATAAACTTGAAGAATGCGTTACTAATATTAGAAACTGGATGGCCAAGAATTTCCTTCAGTTTAATCCAGTCAGACTGATGTCCTGCTACTTGGCCCTAATGCAGAGAGAACTAAACTCTCCCGATTTGTCTTGAATATAGATGGCCACACTATTACTCCCAGCTCAACTCTGAGAAATCTAGGCGTTATCTTCGATACCAGCTTGTCTTTCGATGCACATATCAGTAACATAGTTAGGACGGGATTCTTCCATCTACGGAATATCGCTAAATTACGTAATATCCCATCCTTAAAAGACGCGGAAAAGCTGGTCCATGCCTTCATAACTTCTAGGCTGGATTATTGCAACACCCTTTTAGCCGGTTGCACAAATAAGGCTCTACATAAGCTCCAGCTCGTCCAGAACGCAGCTGCTAGAGTCCTTACTAGAACTAAAAAATACCATCACATTTCCCCGATACTGTCGTCACTACACTGGCTACCTGTTAAATTTCCACCCTCACATGTCTGTACATTAACCTTGTGGTTCTTTTCTTTGTATGACAAATTGACTTTTTGTGAAGCTGCTTTGAGACAACGTTGGTTGTAAAAAGCGCTATATAAATAAATATTGATTGATTGATTGATCATATAACACAGGATGGTGAAGAGAGCGTCCTCCTCTTTGTCCAGTGTAGGGTCCCTGTCCGGGTGGGCGGTCAAAGCCCCATCTGCAGCGTGGAGGACAGAGGTGTTTCGTATATCCACCAGATTCCTGCAGGGCAGCAGAGCTGAGTCTGTTCTAACCACTGATCTACAGCTCCAGGGTTGGATGTATGATCTGGGATTTTCCTGGAGGGCTGATGCACCTCTGGGCCAAAATAACGTTATTTATCATTATTAATTTTTTTAGAAAATGGCCATCAACTGGCCTATAAAGCAGGAACAGCAGCCCTGTGGCTCATTACGTGTAAGGTCTGGACCAATCACACATCTTATGGTCATCTTGTTTGCCTTTTCCTCAAACACTACTGCCTCTACCTTGACACTGAATATACTATCTCAGCACTAGTACCTCTACCTCAACACTGAATATACTACCTCAACACTTGTACCTCTACCTCAGCACTACTGCCTCTACCTCGACATTGAATACATTACCCCAACACTAGTACGTCTACCTCAACACTGAATATACTACCTCAACACTTCTACCTCTACCTTAAACACTTCTGCCTTATGCTGTTTGTAAATGTGTAAAATGTATGTTATTTGTAGTTTGTTTATTGCTTGTAAATTGTTTGTGTATATAATGAAGATTGTAAATTGTGTGTGTGTGTGAGTTTGTGTGTATATAGTGAAGATTGTATATTGTGTTTAAGTGTGTGTGTGAGTGTGAGTTTGTGTGTATAGAGTGAAGATTGTATATTGTGTGTGTGTGTGTGTGAGTTTGTGTGTATATAGTGAAGATTGTATATTGTGTGTGTGTGTGTGAGTTTGTGTGTATATAGTGAAGATTGTATATTGTGTGTGAGTGTGTGTGTGTGTGTGAGTGTGAGTTTGTGTGTATATAGTAAAGATTGTATATTGTGTGTGTGTGTGTGTGAGTTTGTGTGTATATAGTGAAGATTGTATATTGTGTGTGTGTATGTGTGTGTGTATATAGTGAAGATTGTATATTGTGTGTGAGTGTGAGTTTGTGTGTATATAGTGAAGATTGTATATTGTGTGTGTGTGTGAGTTTGTGTGTATATAGTGAAGATTGTATATTGTGTGTGTGAGTTTGTGTGTATATAGTGAAGATTGTATATTGTGTGTGAGTGTGTGTGTGTGTGAGTGTGAGTTTGTGTATATAGTAAAGATTGTATATTGTGTGTGTGTGTGTGTGTGTGAGTTTGTGTGTATATAGTGAAGATTGTATATTGTGTGTGTGTATATAGTGAAGATTGTATATTGTGTGTGTGTGTGTGTGTGTATGTGTGTGTGTATATAGTGAAGATTGTATATTGTGTTTAAGTGTGTGTGTGAGTGTGAGTTTGTGTGTATATATTGAAGATTGTATATTGTGTGTGTGTGTGTGTGTGAGAGTTTGTGTGTATATAGTGAAGATTGTATATTGTGTGTGTGTGTGTGTGTGTGAGTTTGTGTGTATATAGTGAAGATTGTATATTGTGTGTGAGTGTGTGTGTGTGTGTGAGTGTGAGTTTGTGTGTATATAGTGAAGATTGTATATTGTGTGTGTGTGTGTGTGTGTGTGTGAGTTTGTGTGTATATAGTGAAGATTGTATATTGTGTGTGTGTGTGTGTTTGTGTGTATATAGTGAAGATTGTATATTGTGTGTGTGTGTGTGTGAGTTTGTGTGTATATAGTGAAGATTGTATATTGTGTGTGTGTGTGTCTGTGTGTTTGTGTGTATATAGTGAAGATTGTATATTGTGTATGTGTGTGTGTGTGATTGTGTGTGAGTGTGAGTTTGTGTGTATATAGTGAAGATTGTATATTGTGTGTGTGTGTGTGTGTGTGTGAGTGTGAGTTTGTGTGTATATAGTGAAGATTGTATATTGTGTGAGAGTGTGTGTGTGTGTGTGAGTGTGAGTTTGTGTGTATATAGTGAAGATTGTATATTGTGTGTGTGTGTGTGAGAGTGAGTTTGTGTGTATATAGTGAAGATTGTATATTGTGTGTGTGTGTGTGTGTGTGTGTGTGTGTGTGTGTGAGTGTGAGTTTGTGTGTATATAGTGAAGATTGTATATTGTGTGAGAGTGTGTGTGTGTGTGAGTGTGAGTTTGTGTGTATATAGTGAAGATTGTATATTGTGTGTGTGTGTGTGAGAGTGAGTTTGTGTGTATATAGTGAAGATTGTATATTGTAATTGTATTTATTGTGTATATGTGGAGTCATTGTGTATATTTGTGAACTGTCACTAGAGAGAGACACAATAAATCGTGTGTAGATGAAGCAGTCAATGTGGAGGAGTGTCATGATTGACAGGGACTCACAGGGAGGCAGTGTGAAGGAAATTCCATGATGATGTCACAATGATGATACAAATTCTGTTAATGTTAATAATAATAAGATAATATAACTGTAACCCTGTTATAAGATATTTAGAATTGTTTAAGTAGCTAGCATCCTCCCCAGTGCAGTTGAAACTTTAGCAGACGGTTCTAATGCTAGCTAGCGAACGTTATTAAAGGTTTTCATCCTGTTTAAATGCTGATTTTTAGAGGAACATGTTCTCAAATCAGTCATCACAGCGAGTCTCTGCTGTGGACAGAACACTAGATCCTACACTCTCGTTTATGTCTAGAACGAATGCAGCTGAGAGCATGCTACCTACCTAGCATGTTAGATCAGCTGGAAGCTAACCTGGACTACAGGTGGCGCTAAATCCCAAATTATCATTTCAAATTACAGATTTACTACTACTCTCGGGTTTGTTCCTGCTCATGATTAAAGACAATAGGTCATTAGCTGTACCCTGGGTTTAGTAGATGGTGTCACCTGCAGGACTAGAGCTGGAGACCCCTTATCTAGAACATTTCAGCCATGTGATACAACTCACCGGTTTTCCATTTCCACACACAGTAAATGATAATTCCAAGAATCACCAAGAGCCCCACAGCTCCTCCAATGATCACAGCAGCTGGAAGACATGAACATAGAAAGACAGAATAACAGTAATGTTCAGTATTCAGTAAGAACAGTGAAGCCTGAACACGCAGGTCTGTACTTCACCTGTCCTCTGTCCTCCCACCTGCACTACAGACACTGATTCCCTGTCCTGGCCTTTATGAGGACTGAGATGATCTTTCACTGGAGTCTCCTTTATTACTTTATTTATACTCACCTGTGGAGACCTGAACACTTTCAGTTCCATCTTACTGTAGAACAGCTGATACAACCGGATACTGATTCTGTTATAGCTCCAGAACACTGTAGACCTGTATCTACACTGTGGTGGTGTAATCAGGAGAGTCCAGTACACAGAACCCACACACCGACAACCTCTAACACTGTTGTTCCTACTTCAAATACAAATCCTGCATTCCCAAAAGAGGACAGGAAATGGGCCAATTTCCAAATCCTAAACTGTTACGGAATAGACTCATTAATATTCACACCCCCAACATTTACATACAACCACAACAGAGCTACAGAACCAACATGGTGGACTGTGTGGAGATCCCAACTGTCCGCGGTACATGGTTGATATTCATCTTTAAACCAGGCTGAAGTTCTTCCTATTCTCCAGGTTCTTAATTCAATGTTTCGTTCCACACTGCAGCTAGAGTGTAACTGTGGCACCATTTAAGGTGGAACAGAATATTCCCAAAACAAAAAAAGGAATTTCATCTTCCACATCTTTACCAGGATCCCGGAACAACTTTAATCCTGCAGTCTGCACATTTCACTCACTTGGACAATGTGGAGCAGCTCCGCTCAGCGTCTGACCCTGAAGAGCCTGAAGAGAGGAGCAGCTCCACCTTTATTAGCACCACCAGCCCAACACCAGCCTGTAAGTAGCAGCCATGCTGTGTGATTGTATCCGTGTGTGCCGGTTGGAGCAGATCATCTTAAACTGAGAGCTCCATAGTGAGGATGAACTTTAATCTACTGTGTGTTGGTGTCCAGATGGAGCCCGTAGCTAGTAAAGGGAACGTTAGCTACTAGCATTAGCTCCCAGTAACTAGCATAGCTAACTAAATAGTATGAGGGCGGAGCTTATTTACACAGAGGCTCCTTTTATTTAGTCTCTTTCCATATGGTGCTTCTGTTTGATCATCGGGAGTGGGGTCTCGCTGTAAACCAGCCAATCAGAGCAGAGCTCATCTACTTAATCATAAGGAGCTGGTTTCATTCTAGAACCAGAGGAACGGGCACAGTGTAGAACCACATCTGGACATTTTTCACCCCAAGGTAAGAACATACTTTGTATGAAGAAGATCAGAGAGCATTTTAAATCCTGAAAAAAAACTTTCTACAGCAGCTTTAACGGAGGATTACTGAACAAACGACTGAACACTTCCCTCATTGTCCTTACTGAGCATCAATCAATATGTTCAAACAGCTCATCATCTGATCATTCCATCATAAGCAGTCTCATTTCCACCTGTTACTGTGGGTAGACCAGGCGCAGGGCTTAGACACCATGAGCTGTAAGAACATCAGTACTAACTGTTGGAGTCTGCTGTAGGAGATGAGCTGGCGCTGCCGAAGGATTCTTTGGTCTGCTGAAGGTCGGGGCTTCCAGGTGGTTCATTACCTGTAAGACAGGTGTTAATGATCATTTTTTCTGAGGATGTCTAAACCTCTGAATATCACATTAATGATCAATTATCAAGAATACCATAAACAATTACTACTGAATAGAAAAGGTTCATTACACATTACATACACTACTCATCGACAGAATAGCTACACCCAGACAGAATCAACCCACAGTAATGAAACTCGGTGTGTGGGTTTGACATTGTGAGACATGCAGTTGATTCAAGTTTCACACTCGGCCGCACATGGGACGTAACCAAGGACAGGCTTTACCTCTGTATCTGACTAACCCAACAGCCACCATTACAGACGTCCAGTGAGCAGTGGTGTCCTCCATGAGTCCTCCTGTTAGTGCAGGACTACATGTACACAGACCGTTACCACAACTGTCCTTAACACCACGTCACCGTCACCAAAGACTGCAGTGGTGTCGTACCAGACTGTCATGGAGTGACTCAGAATGGCAGCGGGTCATCTTCAGTGACGAGTCCCGCTTTAGTCTTGGTGGAGACGCCCAACGAATCCGTGTGTGGAGGCACATACACATACTTCTTTATGTGTAGCTCAATAAATATTGATCATATCAGTCTAAATCTATTGATCCTGGTCACCTTTATCTTCCTTCCCAACACACCTGCACTCCCACACTTCCTTCTGGGTGTAGCGATTACTTGAGGTTTAGTGTATATTGTGTACTATGTGATGGTCTGTGTACTACAATGTTGGGTATTTCCAAGTTATTCAGAGTGCTGTAAGTGTTGTTTTATCCAATAGAAAAAGAAGCTGCAGAGACTTGAACAGGGCAATCAAACCGGTTGTAGAAGGTGTTGAACTCATTGGCTCTCTCTACATCACCATCTGTAGCACTGTCTGTCCTCTGCATATAGCCTGTGATGGTCTTCATACCTCTCCATACCTCCCTCATGTTATTCTCCCTTAACTTCTGCTCCACCTTCCTCCTGTAGTCCTCTTTTGCCTCTCGCAAGTGGACTTGCGTATGTGGCCTGGTATGTGTTTTTGTGTTTGCATGTCCTTGTATCCTTGTATGACAATATCTTCCAATGCCCATGTTGCATTCCAATACTCAAGATCCCTTATGGGGTCTTCAGACATCTCACCCTGCAAAAACCCATTTCAGGAAACCCCCCCAGACCATTATCCCCCCTCCACCAAACTTTACTGTTGGCACTCTGCATTCCAATAGGGAGCATTCTCCTGGATCCATCCACCAAACCCAGATTCCTTCATCAGCTGGCAGATGGTGACGGGTGATCCATCACTCCAGACCAATTCCACTGCCAGTGTTGGAGACCGCCTGACAATATTCTTCTTCTTTTATACACCTGTTAGCGGTGTGTGGCTGAAACACCTGAACTCGGTTATTAGGAGGGATGTTCCCAAACTTTCAGCCGTACTGTGTATATTGAACATGCAAAAACTCACCAGCACACGTGAAGGCAAACAGTAGGCAAATGGATGTTCTGGATGGCCTGCAGATTAGGAAGAGCACATGATGATGTAAGATTAAGATGAAAGATGAAAAATGATAGGGACCACAATGAAAATTTTTGGCCCGAGGTTGAATTCCAAACTGTCTTTCTCAGTCACTTGTATTTCTCAGTCTTTCATTATTATTATTTTTCATCATAGCATAAATTAAATTTTTTAAGAAAAACTATTCCTGAACTGATTAAAAATATTTATTCAACACTGAACATGTTTAACATCCCAGCAGACACACCAACGCAACACAATATGGCTTAAATATATGGGCAGTAAACCCATCCTAATCGTCATGTCTGCTGCATTGGTCTATCACATTGTTGTAAAACTGGGGTCTGTGTTTCTTTATGGAGGATGTGGCATGACTGTAGCGGCTCTGTTCTGTTCTTTACTCTATCTGGAGGTCTGTTTGGTTAGAATGCTGGAAGCTGAATAGAATCTGGGAAGCATCAGCGTGTGACTCCGGTGTGTCTCGCGGTGGAACAATAAGGCGTTAAAATGAGTATTAGCCTCGAGCAGATGGTTATAGCACTGGTTCCCATCTACATCAAGGAACTAGATAAAGGTAACGGCGTCATTAAAAACCTCATTGTTTGATATTATTATCTTATTTCACTTATTGTGCAATCAAAATTATTTGGCTGAAAATGGCAAAAAAGACACTTTTGGTGTTCGGCCAAATCATTTTGGTTGCCGAACATTCCCTAAAAAAATAGTCTAAAATGAAACACTGAAAATCAAACACAGTTTTTTAATCATAACAATGAGAAAAACCCTTAATCTTCATATTTATATACTTAATAAATAAGATAAATAAATCACAAAGTCATTTCACATGTTAAAAAATAGGTAAATTTAGGTCAGTTAAAATGATTAATTCCTTTTACTTTTTTTATGATCATGTACCACAAAATGTGATACACACACACATAACCAGTTTCAGTGCCTTATATGAATAAGCTGGTCATTTTTCTTTTTCTTCCTTTTCACCAAAGTTAAAAACAAACACAAGTGTGAAACACTGTTCATCTGCTCAGCATGTGTTTATTAATTATTAAAGTGTAATATTAATAGTATAATTATTATTAGTACTACTACAGTAAGCCCTGGTTTAAGCCCCTGAGTGCTGAACCTTTGAAGTTCTGGGTTTAGCCAAACCTGAGAGCTGCTAAGCTAAAGACAAACCAGTAGTCCCAGCAATGTGTATCTACTTTCCAATCTCTCTCCTGAATAAGTCGCCAAGCAAAACCAACTCCATATGAACATAAATATGGTTTATATACATATATATGGTTTCTAATATGGTGTCACCATAGATTACATAAACAAAGTTCTCACATTCTGTGGAGATCCGTAGGGTCCTGGAACACAGCTGGACTCAAGGGAATCAAGAAGGTAGGCGTGGGTGTCTGTGGTTTTACCTGCTTTCACTACACCTGAGTTTGGCTGATTGTGCAGTCATGTGGATCTTCATGCTAGTCAGTTCTGTTAGCATACACACTCAGAGTAAAAGCTACAGATCAGGTGAAGTCATGGCAGGATCCTTTATCAGAACACAGCCCAGGTAACCACCTGTTGTGCTGGAGTACACATCCACCAGATACAAAGATCGGTTCACATATAAATGTGATCAGACATTTCTTCACCTGCCTCACAAACTAATCAGAAATTTCTTTACCTGCCTCCCAAATTAATCAGACATTTCTTCCACTGCCTCACAAACTAATCAGAAATTATCACCTGTCTCACAATCTAATCAGACATTTCTTCACCTGCCTCACAAACTAGTCAGACATGTCTTCCCCTGCCTTACAAGCTAATCAGACATTTCTTCACCTTCTTCACAAACTAATCAGACTTTTTTCACTTGCCTCACAATCTAATCAGACATTTTTTCACCTGCCTCACAAACTAATCAGACTTTTCTTCTCCTGCTTCAAAAACTAATCAGACATTTTTTAACCTACCTCACAAATTAATCAGTCATTTCTTCACCTGCCTCACAAACTAGTCAGACTTTTCCTCACCTGCCTCACAAACTAATCAGACATTTATTCACCAGCTTCATAAATTAATCAGACATTTCTTCACCTGCTTAAAAAAATAATTAGACTTTGCTTCCCCTGCCTCACAAACAAATCACACATTTCTTCCCCTTCAGATGTAAGTACGAAAGGTAGCTAGCAGAGGGCAGAGACTCGGATGTTTATTAAAGACGGTAGAAAGAGTAGAGTGAAATGAATGAAAGAGGGTCGCCGGATCCTCGTCGCAGCGAGGACAGGCTGGCTTAACCTCGGGATGGATTTGTGCTAACTTAGCATTGCACAACTTTTAGCTGCATTATGTTTAGCCTTGCACAAGAGCATGAAGAGTTAACTCTAGCCAAAGTTTCAGTCTACCATCTCTCCTCCAACTTAAGACCCCGCTCCACCTCCCATTTAGTCTTGGCCTCAGAAATTCTCACCTTACTAAAAGACAAAATCTCATTATAAAAAACTGAAATAAGACTTCCCTCAGTTTGCACAGTAAAAAAGGCCACCCAGGGAAGAGCTGGGGGACATTCCAGAAACATGGGAAAAAGGGATTCTGCAGAGTGTCGAACTTGAAAGAACTGGAAAAGGTCTGTTCTAGAGAGATTAAATTTGGAAACTATCGAGGAGAAACAGGTAAATGTGTCATCAAAGAAATCTTTAAAAGTGGTTATACCTCTCCCCTCCCAACCTGTAAATCTGGAGTCCAATCTTTAGAGTAGACACGGATTGGGGGAGTAACAAGAGGGAAATATGGGAACTATGGGAAGAATAGAAGATGAGTGACAGGAGAGAGATTCCATGATACACCATACAGCCTCTGGGTATTTCATCCAAAAGGCCATTTTTTGTACGTTGGCTGCAAAATAGTAGTATAAAATTAGGGCAGGCCAAGACACCACTGTAAACAAGCCACCACTTTAAACAAGCCACCACTCTGTTTATTTTCTGTGTGAAATTCAGTAAATAAGAGTGATTGTGTGTTAACATGTGCAGTAGTGTCTCTCTGTATTGTAAGGGATGTACTGCATATGTCATGATTGAGTGTATATATATCGTATAACAAGTATTAGTATGTAATGACTATAAAATCAGTGTATATTGAGTATTAGTATGTAATGTGTATATAATTGGTGTATATTCAGTATGAGTATGTAATGAGTATACAGTGAGTATATATTGAGTGAGTATATATTGAGTTTATTTTGATTGTATATTCAGTACGAGTATGTAAGGAGTATTCAGTGAGTATATATTGAGTATGAGTATATATTGAGTGTATATTGATTGTATATTCAGTATGAGTATGTAATGAGTATACAGTGAGTATATATTGAGTGTATATTGATTGTATATTCAGTATGAGTATGTAATGAGTATATATTGAGTATATATTGAGTGAGTATATATTGAGTGTATATTGATTGTATATTCAGTACGAGTATGTAAGGAGTATACAGTGAGTGTATATTGAGTATGAGTATATATTGATGGTATATTCAGTATGAGTATGTAATGAGTATATAGTGAGTATATATTGAGTATGAGTATATATTTAGTGTTTATTGATTGTAGATTCAGTAAAAGTATGTAATGATTATATATTGAATGTATATTGATTGTAGATTCAGTATGAGTATGTAATGAGTATATAGTGAGTATATATTGAGTATTAATATATATTGAGTGTACACTGATTGTATATCTGTATGAGTATATAGTGAGTATATATTGAGTATGAGTATATATTGAGTGTATGTTAAGTACGAGTATGTAATGAGTATATATTGATTGTATATTGAGTATGAGTATGTAATGAGTATATAGTGAGTATATAGTGAGTAGATATTGAGTATGAGTATATATTTAGTGTTTATTGATTGCAGATTCAGTATGAGTATGTAATGAGTATATATTGAATGTATATTGATTGTATATCAGTATGAGTATGTATTATGTATATAGTGATTATATATTGAGTATGAGTTTATACTGAGTGTATATTGATTGTAGAGATTGTAGAGTAAAGAACATCCCTGTAACTGTGATCAAATAAACCCAAGTACCACGACAAACAGACCTCCATCAGTCTGGACTTACTGTCTGAAATCCACACCGCCAATGTTGTACATTCCCTCCCCCTCTCTCTCCCTTTGTCTCTTCCTTTGTCTTAATTTCACTTTTGGTTTTGTTTTGGTCCTAACTGAAGTAAAGTTTTATGGCCCTGTAATTCATGATTGTGACTGCCTATACCAGTACTATCAGTATTTAGGTGACTGCCAAGGTCATCAGTACTTGTGTAGCTGTTGTAAGAGAACAGTAACTGTGTAATACTGTATAAATCTGTGCAAAATACACATGTATAATTGTAAATTGGTTTTGTATATTTTATTTATTCTGCTGTTACAGTGAAAATGTTCACATGTGGGATAATAAAAGGCTCTCTTGTCTTAATTTTTGATTATCCCTGGAGGAGGGGCTGTCAGATTATGCCGGCTTGCATGTAAACATGGAATCTATTGTACAGCTCATGTGCAGGTCTTGGTTTGACAGTGTAGTTCAAGTCAGACCAAGGTTTAGTTATATGGGCCTTTTACAGCAGATGTTTCACAAAGCAGCTTTACAGAGACTCCCGGTCCAAACCCCCAACCCTCGAGAGGAACCAAGACTGAAAATGGGAACCCATCCTCCTCAGTTCCACACCAGAAAGCAAGACAAACTGACACCAGTGAAACCAGTTTAAGGAGTTTAAGGAGTTTATCCCAGTAATAACCTTCAACATCAGTAACTCCTGCTGGAACCCTCCAGTGGTGATCTATAAGTGAGAATAAGAGAAGTGCTCTGTGTTCTGTGAGGCAGAAGAATAATGTTCCCCCCTGTCTGTTTACTCTCCTTTGTCTAGTGTACCTGTTCTCATTATCTAGTCCTTCATGTGGAGTTACTGGAGCAGAGAACACTGTGTAGTACAGCTGGCTCTGGGTTGGGGAACGCAAGCCTTTATTGGAAGACTTCCTGCAGTGGGACTTCAAACAGGGGAGGCGCCACACCTGTGGGGGAAAACCCAGTCTACAGATAGGTCACTGACTGGAACTGGACCTACCTTACATGCCCCCTATAAGCCTATTTAACGAGTTCTCCAGTTGGTTACTCAAATGGACACAAAGAGAAAGGATGACATCTAGTGGCCAGTAGCATGAATGACAGCAGGAGAGATAAAAATGTTTCATGTTATGTTTAGTGATAGAAGACATCCCTGATTTTCTCCAATCTCCAGTCCTGGTTCCATTTGTAAAACTGCACACCAGAAAGTCATTTAAACCTCCAAACATCTTCGACATCTTCCTAGCTGGTGACTGAGCATTGTGTTCCGCCTGCTTACCTCCAATAACTAACCATAACTAGTCCATAAAAATAACCTCATGAATAATTAAATATGCAGTTTCCCCAGTTGTTGTTGAGTGGAATGATGGGGACAATAGTGGATCAAACAACAAAAAAAAATTGGAGAATAGTACGTGGTATAGTATAGTCTTGTTTTGGAGATCGAGACAAAGAAAAATGTGTTAGCTGATGGTCTCAGTAATGGAATCACCAACAAACACAGGTGAATTGAGTGGCAGCATGTAGCTAAATTCCTAAAAAAAAGACTAATTAACTGGTATTCCCAGAAAAATCAATAAACACAACAGACCAATGCTTAAATATGGAGGTTGGAGCTTAATTTGGTCTGAACTGGCTCCTGTGTTGATGGTTTACACATTTGGCTGCAATTCCAGTTCCTGCTCTCTCCAACAGTGTATTTGGGAAGTATGGATGGATCCAGGCTTGTTTATCTGTGAACACACCGTTTATAAATGAGGCCCCTGCTCTTGGAGCACACTCGACTGCACAGGAAGTCCTGTACGTGAAGACCTTCCTCAGCTCAGCTGCTGAGCTAAATGTTCATGCTGGATCAGCCGAATTAAATCAGCTGTAGACTCAACAGGATGTGGTTTGAGCCTGGGTGCAGAGACACAAAGCACAAAGAGACCTAACCCACCTCACCACGAACAACCTTCACCGTCACGCTCGCTGCTTATATGAACACCAGCTCAGTTCTAAACAGTCTGAAGAACTTAATAACAGCATTGCACCACAAGGCCTTTGAGACAAAATTATATGGACCATGCTGAATGTTAACGGGAGCTTAATCACATCTTCACAAAGAACCTGTAGTCTGAGAAGATGTAGATATCATGTTCTGAATTAGGGAACCAAGACTAGGGTAGTTCAGGGGTTTGTTCCAGGACACCTCCAAATAAACTGGGATATAATGCTAGCAGCTCTATCAGCATTAATGTCCCCGCCTGGATTCAGTGTTCAGGTCTCTCTATCAGAGCTTGATTAAGAAGGTGGGTCCTGCTGAGTCTCTCTCCATCACCCGCTGGGTGATACATGCGTCTGTGTAGGCTTCATAGCCCTGCTCTGTGCCCGCGTTTGAACCTCACGGCGTTCAGAGACACAGTATGACTGAACTGGGATCAGGTAGATCAGACCGACAGGCTGAATCAAACTGGGGGACTCCTTTCATGTCCGTATTCCTGGAAGTGGCTGAATGACCAGAGTTCTGCACATTTTCCTCTTTATTTTATCTGCTGGAACCTGCACGCAACGCCCCGTCTATTTCTGCTCATGAGTGGGTGGAGGAATCGTAATCAGCTAGTGACAGTTCACTCGTGTGAGAGTGTGACAGAGAGAGGGCTACGCAGCAGGACCTTTAGAGTCTGAGGAGACCACTGCAGCTCAGGTTTCCAAACTGGACTCGGAAAAGCGGGATGTGTCGTTATAGACCGAACCCACTGTTTCTACATTCCTTCATGGAGAGACGGACACACAAGCAGACGGATAAATAAAACCTGTATTTATTAAATATATAAATATTTCTACACATATAAAAAATAAATACAATAAAAAACACTTCAGAAAAGTGTGTTACACATTCACTCTCCTCTTCTCTTTGTGTGCAAATAAAGAAATTGTCCTTCATTCTCACAGAACCTTCAAAGTGTCCAGTCAGACACCCAGGGTTCTTCATCACCCAGGGTTCTCCTCTTTCTCCTTATCCACTTCTTTTCCTCCTCCTCCTCCTCCATCTTTTCCTCCTCCTCCTTCTCCATCTTCTCCTCCATTTCCATCTTGTATCCTTCTCCATCTTCCCCTTCTCCTTTTTCTCCTCCTCCTCCTCCTCCTCCTCCATTGAAGGAATGTTCTGGCTCTCTGCTGGTAAACGTCTCACTGTTAGAATCCACAGACTGATCAAACAGCAGTGATGAGTATCAGAACGTGCTTGAAGCTGCAGTGATGCTCACCTTGAGTCCTGAGGATTCGTTGGTCCGGCCTGATGATCTTTATTCAGTTGTATGTTCTCTGAAGGCCGGTTCTGGTTTCTGTCTGCTCTGCCTGTGAGAGACACGACTAAAGATCACTCACCTCTGAGCAACATCACAAGCATAAACCCATCAACCCAGAACATTTAAACAGAATTAAAGCCAGTCATATAACACAGGATGGTGAAGAGAGCGTCCTGTTATTGGTCCAGTGTAGGGTCCCTGTCTGGGTGGGCAGACAAAGCCCCATCTGCAGTGTGGAGGACAGGGGCGTTTCCTACTACACTATACCAACCAGATTTCTGCAGAGCAGCAGAGCTGAGCCTGTTTTAAATGCTCTACAATGGAAAGCTCAAGTTTTAGTCAGTGCCAGGGTTGGACTTGATGATTTGGCATTTTCCCTGGTGGGCTGACTTGTATGTACTTAAGTATCTCTGAGTGATTATCAGTGGTTTCTAGTACAGTTGAGTACAGTTAGTTCTGTGTGAGTACAGGTTTAATAGCTGTAATGATATTTAGTACACTACATAGTACTTTCAGTACAGTAATCTGGAGTACAGGGAAGTGTACTAAGTACTCCAGTGTACTTCTACTCTCGGGTTTGTTCCTGCTCATCATTGAAGTCAGTAGGTCGTTAGCTGTACCCTGGGTTTAGTAGGTGGTATCACCTGCAGGACTAAGCTGGAGACCCCTTATCTAGAACATTTCAACCATGTGATACAACTCACCGGTTTTCTGTTTCCACACACAGTAAGTGATAATTACTGAAATAAGAATCGCCAAAAGCCCAGCAGATCCAAAAGATATTCCAATAATCCACAGAACTGGAAGACATGAACATAACAGAATAGTGTTCAGTATTCAAAAACGACAGTGAAGCCTGAACACGCAGATCTGTCTTCTTTCCTCCCACCTGCACTACAGCCACTAATTCACTGTCATAGCCTTTGAGGACTGAGGTGAGCTCACCGGCATCTTTCACTTAGGGTCACTTTATTTTTACTCCATCTATTTTCATCCTTGGAGACCTGAACACTTTCATTTACCACACTCTGTTTTATCTACCTAACCACTATAAATGGCTACTGATTCTGTTAGAGCTCCACCTTAAATACTGCAGCTAGAATGCAACTGCAGCACCATTTAAGGTGGAACAGAAAATTCCCAAAACAAGCTGGAGAACAGGAGCTTCATCTCCCACATCTTTACCAGGATCCCGGAACAACTTTAATCCTGCAGTCTGCACATTCCACTCTGGACAGTTTCCCAAACTCTTGGACAATATGGAGCAGCTCCGCTCAGCGTTTGACCCTGAAGAGACTGAAGAGAGGAGCAGCTCCACCTTTATTAGCACCACCACCCCAACAGCAGCCTGTAAGTAGCAGCCATGCTGTTTACTTTGTGTTAATGTCCAGATGGAAAGCCAGTAGCTAGTACAGGGAACGTTACCTACTAGCATTAGCTCCAAGTAACTAGCATAGCTAACTAAATAGTATGAGGGCGGAGCTTATTTATTACTATTTACACAGACTAACTGTTAAAGACTGCTGCGGTACTCACAGGTTTTATCTCCATCAGGAGGTAAGATGGTGCTGATGGTCGGCTGAAGAATGTTTTCTGGTTGGGGTTTAGTGGTGGGGATTTGAGCTGTAAGACAGGTGTTAATGTTTAGATATTCTGAACCTGTATGAACATCATGAACAAATTACTACTGAATAGAAAAGGTTCATTACACATTACATACACGCCTCATTGACAGAACAGCTGCACCCTAAAGGAATCAACCCAGAGGAATGAAACTTGGTGTGTAGGTTTGACATGGTGAGACATACTAATGATTCAAGTTTCACTCTCATTTCACACAAGTTTTGCGCATGTGACGTGAGCAAGGACAGGCCTTATCTCTGTACCTGACTGACCCAACAGCCTTGATTACAGACATTCACCGAAGACTGCAGTGGTGTCGTACCAGACTGTCATGGAGGGACTCAGAATGGCAGCGGGTCATCTTCAGTGACGAGTCCCGCTTTAGTCTTGGTGGAGACGCGGAGACGAGGATGTTCAATCTGCATGGGATGGATTATCACAGGACTCCATCAGGAACCTCTACAGCTCCATACCGAGACGTCTGGCATGTTGGGTTAGCGAACACGGCGGCCCGACGCCATACTGAGAGACAGACTTCTGTATGTGTAGCTCAATAAATATTGATCATATCAGTCTAAATTTATCATCAGTTATTGATCCTGGTCACCTTTATCTTTATCTGTTCTTTGATGATGAGTGTATATGGGGTAGTATATGCTATATGATGGTCTGTTTGCTACTATGTTGGTAGTTGGTTTTAAGGTGCTGTGGAAATGTCAGAAAAACCTCCTTCGTTTTATCATTTTTATTAGGTACAAGTTATTCAGGGTATTGTAGGTAATGGTTATCTGATAGAGACAGACTTTTACACAATGCTGTACATACTTGTAAAGATCGTGTGCTCTTACCTCGGACCTTGAGGTAGGTTTGCTCCACCAGTGTAGATTTGCCTGACACTGACAATGGAGTAACAGTGGTACCTCCCCTCATCTTCCTCTTTGACTTCATTCAGGTGGAGTGACCAGTCCTCCGAGACAGTCAGGTTGTGGGGATTATAGACTCCACCTTCACTTTTCTCATAAATCGTTTCAGAGTTTTTCTTCCACTGTATGTGTGACATGTCCTGACCTGGGTTTCCTGAGCAGGTCAGAACTACCGATGACCCTTTTATGGCAGTATGAGTTTTAGCAGCAGGAGCACAGAGCACTACAGAGGAGAGAGATCAAATCACCTGAACATGGACAGACACAGACATCACCCAATCACAGACCTCACTATACAAATGGTTTCAGGGTCCATGGTACAGATACTCACCCACACCAGCAGCAAACAGCAGGAGACACCACAGCGGGAGCCTTAGGAGTGAGGAGAAAAAAGGAGGGGCTTAAAGCAGAACACAGAGCGTAAAGCTCAGAGCAGAGACGTACAGCGACTAGTCATGTGTTCATACAGCTCCCTAGCAGATCTCTGAAATATGAAGCTCTGTATGAGGAAAGTCTTTCTATGTCACTACTGACAAATACGGAGCGAGTTCAGACACGTCTCCACAGCTGAGCAGCTTCTCGTTAAATTTTTATGTTGTGGCTGTTTTTTTAAAGATGTAGCAACATCAACACTACTGACATGAACATGGTGTAAGAAGACAGGTGTGCTGTCTGTACGGTGTTAAAGGTCTAAATAGCAGTGAAGGAAAAAAAATAACCGTACTCACATTCTGGAAGATTCTCTGGTCTTCTCTCCACCGCCTCCTGTATGGGTGTAAAGATTCACAAAATTTAGGAAGTGTATATATTGTTGCGCCACTCCGACCCTCCTCCAATACCTGTGAGGAAACGTCATGTTACATCACCCGAGTTCTATTTACTTCCTGATTCCATAGTCCACCTGCACCCTTCTTAATGCTGGTGTACACAGGTTTATCAGTTCTGCTGCTGATAAAGAGAAACAGAGAATACTATAATGTATAATTTATAATTAATTACATATATGTTAAAAAACAAACAGCAGTGTTGCCAGATTGGGCATGTAGACATTTTGTTGGTAGTTTTGAGATACAATAATAATAAAAATATAAAAGTTTGTTGGATTTACCACTTTCCCAACATATTTTTTGGTTCATTTAATTAAATTGAATTTAAATAAATTATTTATATGTTTATTCCTTCGTTAACATTAATTACAGTATAAAGCGTTGCCCTGAAGATGTTTATAATTTAAATCTAACAGTGATTTAAAGCATTGTTGGTTCTTTATACCGGTGACAATGCAGAGTTTATTGTTGATGTGATGATGGTTTAATGCTGTATCAGTGATACTGTTGTTTATGTGTGTGGGTATGTTTGAGTATTTGGGGTTCTTACAGTTTTCATGCATTTTGGCAGGATATTAACTGGAAATCATCGAAATTCATTAAGGAGCAGGACGTGGTTTCTGAGGTCCTTTAAAAATGGAACCAGGAAGACTGAAAAAAGGATTTGGATCAATTCCAGCATGTAAAACCAGAGAGAGAGAGAGAGAGAGAGAGAGAGAGAGAGAGAGAGAGAGAGAGAGAGAGAGAGAGAGAGAGAGACAGAGAGAGAGAGACCGAGTCAGAGAGAGAGAGAGATAGAGTCAGAGAGAGAGAGACAGAGTCAGAGAGAGACTAAGTCAGAGAGAGACCAAGTCAGAGAGAGACCAAGTCAGAGAGAGAGAGAGAGAGAGAGAGAGAGAGAGAGAGAGAGAGAGAGAGAGAGAGACAGACACAGAGAGAGACAGAGAGAGCTTTAGGTCTCATATGTCCTTGAGGACCTTAACCTTACGGTACAAGCCACAAGTGTAACCCCTTCACCAGACACCACCCACTCTGGTCTTCTACCACCACATCAAGCCAGATGGAGGTTCACAGCGGAATTGGTGAGATGTGGTGGTGTTGTAGATGGTTATAACGTAGTGCCAGGAAGTAGGTTTCACAGCATTGTGTTACACAGGACGTTGAATTTTCGTGAGGCCGCGACCGCAGACACAGCCTCATACACAACCTATGTGCATGATGTACTGTCAGACATTGCAACATTCTCCTGGGTGTTGGCCGGCGTAGTGTTATTGATGTTACCCTAATAGGCGATAGTTTAACATCCGATGTAAATGTAGTCTTGTCTTCAAGAGATGGTTATAGCGTTGACAGATTTTCAGATGCTATTGAAAGGATTATGGAGATTAACATAGGTGTTAAAACAGACAACAATTTGTTATTGACCGTTACCATAGCTATGGGTAAAAATGGCGGTGTTCGGCGTAAGCTGCGTGACCTAGCACACGATCAGGTCATCAATAAGAACAGACTAAATCTTTTTTGCCCAACAAACATCTCAAACAACCTGTGTTTTGCTATCTGCCTTGCCCATTTTCTGAACCCGCATGTACCTCATAATGTGTTAGAAGCTATAGCTGATCAGATACAGACGCTGGTTATACACGTGATCACAGAGTCAGATTTAATGATGTTGCTCAATTTGAAAACAAGTTTGGTGTTAAAATAGTTGTGTTCCACGAGAGTAATTCCGGAAGTTTAGAAAAGTATCAAACAAAAGACAAACCACATGCCAAGACAGTATTTCTGTACCTCCACGACGGTCATTATTACTTGGTAAAAAATTTGAAAGCGTTCATGGGTGTGCCGTACGTTTGAGAGTTTTGCTATAAGGGGTATACAGTAGCAAGAGATCACAGCTGTAAATATTGTTGCAATGTGTGTCAAGACATTTTGTGTCACACAAAACCCCAGCGTGTCAAATATTGCGAAGACCCGCGCTACTGCAGGTCCGACTACTGTTATGAGCAGCATGAAAACAGAAACAACAGCCGACTACAGGAGTGATGGCGTCCTCATGCGATCAGACCAAGTACTGTAAAAAATGTGGAAGTCATTATCATGTTAGTTTAACAAAACCAGAACCCCACAGATTCCTGTCCGGGCGCTGTGTTCATTGCGGTGACGAATTAGTGTCAGATACCGTACATGAATGTTACATACAACCGGTCAAATTAAAAGAACCCAGCAAATCGTATATATTTTTTGACTTTGAGACACGAATTGAAAACAGCAAGCATGAAGCTAACTTTGACTGTGCAATTACGTATGATGGTAGAGAGTTCACAGCGGAAGGGTCAAACTGTGTAGCACGACTTGTCAAAGAGTTTAGACGTTCCAAATATCAGGGTTACACTTGGTTAGCACACAATGCGGCCGGTTTTGACAATTTCTTGCTACTGGAATATTTTTCTTTTGGGGATTGCCATCAGAATCACAATGATGGGGTGTAGACTGATCTCCATGTAGGACGAAACATACAAACACTGATACTCATTTATCATTTATCCCGATGCGTTTAGCCAAAACTGCGTCAGCATTAAATTTAACATGTTCAGAGAAAGGACACTTTCCACACAAATTTAATCTAAAACAAAATGAAAAAAAAAGAACTACGTAGGCCCGTACCCTGACAAGAGTTTTTATGGTTATGACACAATGAACAACAAAGACAGGAAGCAGTCTGACGAGTGGTACAACACTGTCTCTGGTGGTGTGTTTGACTTCAAAAAGGAGTTGTATGTTTATGGTAGGAACAATGTTTTACTACGAGAGGCATGCATTAAGTATCGTGACGTGTTCCTCCAGTGTATTATACAACTTTAGCATCGTGTTGCATGGTCGTGTACAAGACACATTTTCTTCCAAAAGACACAAGCACTGACACACACCAACGCATACGTTAACCAACACAAGACTTTTTCAAATGTTTCTATTGAATGAGTATGTTAGAAGTACGAGAGGTGTAGCTGTTCACCCCGCCCTAACCCATGGTGAGATGAAGTTTGGTGTGTACTATGTGGATGGTTACTACAAAAAGGACACCGCTGGATGGTCCGATGAGTTGCTGGACTGAAATGAAACGTGGAATGAAAACAGTTTTACAGAAAAGGTGTCTGAAACAGCGGATACAGGAGCTGCTAATGTTTGACTGAACACAATACTGGAGGATCTGAGAGACACTGATGGGGAGAACTTAAGAGCGAATCACGGACACAAACAAGAACATCAAGTAAGCTGCTCTTACCTTTCCGGTGAAATTAGATCTTAGAGTTTTGTTGAGACAAGAGGTTGTTAAAAACACCATTGATCAACATAGACAAGCAGCTGTTGAACGTAGGTCTAAAAATACTATTAAGAAATGAACCGAGCATGTCCATATACTAACAGAACAATTTCATAAATCAGTGCAGCAGAATCAGGAAACAGTGCATGAAAGTCGTACGCAATATGAACAAATAGTTAACCGGATGCAGATGTTAGACGCCAAGTGTAAAGATCAGGAACAGCAATTAAATTCTTTCACAAGTCTAATATATAGCCTCAACAAAGTTTTAGAGTTAAAACTTTCCCCTGAATTGGATGTTGCAGGTCCTTCAACAAAGTAGGTGCTGTAAGGTTTTGATATATTTTACTTATCAACACATTAATAAATCATCTCATCAGTAAAAACCAAAATAGTACAAGGCATTTTCAAAAATTTCTGACCTCTTGAGGATTACTACGGACTTGTCATTGCGACCGTGTATTCACCTAGAAAGCTCCTACACCCAGTTTTACCTTATCGCTGTAATGGTAAATTAATGTTCCCACTCTGTGGTACATGCACCGAGTTAGAGAATCAAGCCCCACAGTGTGTTCATAGTAATGAAGACAGATCCATCACTGGGACTCGGGTCAGTATTGAATTGCTGAAGGCTGTTGAGAAGGGCTATGTGGAGGCTAAAATCCATGAGGTGTAGCATTCTCCAGACAGTTCAGAGACCTTGTTCTGTGAGTACGTAAAGACATTTTTACAGTATAAACAGGAGCCAAGTGGTTACCCAGCACAAGTTGTCACAGAGGAGAAGAAGGCTGAATACATCAGGGATTATTTTGAAAAAGAAAAGATTCAGCTGAATCCTGACCAGATATGTCTTAACCCAGCACGCAGGTCTATTCACAGATTGTTAAACAGCTTGTGGGGTCGTTTCTCAATGAGGGGAAACTTGCCTGTGTCTGAGTTGTTGACAGACCCTGAACAGTTTTTACAGCACGTCTTTGCCGATGGATGAGACGTCAAACACTTTGTCTATGATACCACAGCACTGATCCAGTGGTGTTATCCCGACAGGGACCATTGTCTGACACGTGACATTAATGTCTTTCTCAGGGCCTTTACAGCGGCACATGTGCGATTAGTGGGCAAAGATTGGTTTTTCAGATGTCTTCCAGATGCAAGAGCCAGCTGATGAAATTCACGTACGGCTGATCCTGATACCCAAACCGTCCTGGTTGCCACGCATCACACGTGTCACCCCGTTGCTGACTGTCACATACAATATTTTTAGCAGTGATTTCTAAATGTGGTTTGGCTATACTGTAACCCCTCTTGAACAAAGGTATCCCCATTCTGAATAAATTTCTAAAAATCCCACCAAATCCAGCTCCATACATTGCAGGGCTGCCCGCATAGCCAGACATGACCCCACCTGCTTGGTTTTGGTAGTAAGAGACATGGTGTTCAGGGTCCACAGCGTGCATGTTGAAAGATTCCATTTAAAACCTGACAGGGTGTTTTACTGGTCTGAGATGTAATTCTGCAACCACCTTCCCATAGGAACAATTTACGTGCTGGTTCTGGTCGGTTTCGTTCTATAGCTATATCTGTAATGTGAGTCTTGGTTGCCGACACGTAGTGTGGCTCTAGACAGTGCTGGTGTTAGTGTGGGTACTGTGTTCAGTGTCCTGTTGCTGTATCTGTGCTTTTGCTGTGCTGAAATAAAGCTTGATTTTGGACATTGTGAGTTGTGTTATTGTAATGAATGGTGATGGTCAGTGTTGGTAGAGAGGGAGTTCAGCTGTAGGGTCAGTGCAGTGCTGTGTGCGGTTCTTGAGGGAGTGTGTCTGAACGAAGCTGAACATCTGGTGACAGTGCTGCTCTATTCTGGGAGAAAGAGGACCACTCAGGCCTGTTCATGCAGATCTGAGTTTCACCCCACTGCTCTCTCTCTCTCTCTCTCTCTCTCTGTCTGTCTACTCTAGTGCTGATGAGAACTGTCAGTGTGTCAGTCTAATAATACCAGCTCTATGTAGCACCTGTTAGGACTCCACGTCGTGTCTACAGCACTGTGGAATCGTTATCATGGGGCATTAAAGCACTGACCCGGTGATGAAGGATGAAAGCATGAGGAACAGACAGACTGAGCTTCTGAAGACATTTTATTAGAACCCACCACAATAGAAACACTGTGCTGTGATCTGGAGTACCACACTGGAGGAACCGAACTGAGAACCTCACCAAAGAGAAGACCAGGACAGAACATACCCATACTGGTCTAACCTGGAACACACAGTAATTAGATCAACCATATGACCAAACAGACCATAACTGAACTACACTTCCCTGACCAGTAACCAACAGTACATGTGATTGGACTGAACTGAATAAAACTAGGCTTACTGAAAGAAATTCTGCCAGAAATAGCCCAGCCTCTTTTGTCTAGAATAAACCCCTCCGTTAACCTTGACCATATCCCAAACTCCCTTAAGATGGCAGCAACCAAACCTTTAATTAAGAAACCCAGTCTCGACCCTTCTGACCTATCAAACTGTAGACCGATCTCAGATCTTCTGTTCATATCAGATATCTTAGAGAAAGCTGTAGCACAACAACCCTCTTCTTGCCTGCACAGGAATGACCTACTGGAACAGTTTCAGTCTGGATTTAGGCCTCATCATAGCACTGAGACAGCACTAGTGAGACCTGGAAATGATCTTTCAGTATCAGCTGACTAAGAAAACATATCCCTACTGGTTCTGCTTGATCTTAGTGCAGCATTTGACACAATAGACACTCCATCCTTATGTAATGGTAGCTGTCGGTGGAAAGTGGTTCAGAGTTCCTAAACGCTACCCGAGGGCTCTGCCGGACCAGCTACCAGTGAGAATTTGAGGAGGACCCGAATGGTAAGCAGTCAAAATGTGGAACAGAAGAGGAAAACAACAATACAATAAAGGAAAAGACCGACCGCCCTAGAAGTGAGCTTAGGCGGCTACATTAGAAAACAAACAGCCTACTGCTCCACCACCAGGGTGCTACGGACACCCTTGAAACAGGTGGGGAATATACGGAGAGGGAACTAAATACACATGGGGGAAAAAAATACCACACAAACCCTCCCGACTTCGGGAAGAGCTTGAGCAGGAAAAAGGGGAAACAAAGGACGCTAGGGGAGACCGGCTACTTCCTAAATTTGCTGAGGTGTAAACCTGTGAAACTCCCAACAAAATTAACCAGAAGTCAGGGACGGAGATACCAGTAAGATAAATAAATAAAACAAAGGAGGGAACAACAGCTCCCCCCATCATGACGTTATAGTTAGCGCCACTGTGTGTCCTTTATGAGAACTGCGGGGTATTATCTTTAATGTTCTTGAATTACCATTGGCTCATATAGTCATGTGCTTAGAGGTCATAGTTCAGCACAGCCTTTTGCAGCCTGTACTTCTGAGAGCTCATATTTTCCTCTAGCGCTGAAGAGAATCCTCAGAATCCTCTCATGCTGGTCCATGAAGAAGATTTGCTGTAAGTTTATATTGTGTAAATATGTTGGCAAACATTGTTTGTGTTTATTTCCTGAATTTCTTGTGGTATACATACTCCTAGTTGTGTAACTTTCTTGAACTACACATTTAATTATAGCTGTCGATATTTTAGTTAGCAGTAAAAAGTCATTTTTTGTATTTTATTTCAGTTTTCACAAAGTAGAGAGCAGTGGAAGCTCGTGTTGCTCAGGACAGCACAAGTAAAGAACTCTGAAATCTACTTCAGCGCCTGTCTGCATTCAAGTCTCCCATATCTGTGTTTAGCTATCTGTCCATACATGCAGCACCACAGGCATAGGGGAAGGTATACTCTCCTTAGTTTCAGGTACTCTCCCCTATGTAGTTAGGGAGAGCCAGAGAGAGAGGGATGGATGTGAGAACCCTTGATCCCTCTGAGGAAGGAGCACGGGGATGAGTGGGAGGGCGAGACCTCACAGGCCTCAGGAGAAAAGGAGTTTTTATTTCTTTTATTTATTTATTTTTGATGAAGCGGAGCACTATCACTCTCAGCCTTCAGTAGAGAGAGAAGGAAAGAACAATGTGAGGGTGAGCACCATCCCTCTTAGTCCCCTGCCATTACCAACCAGAACCTCACAGACATTTAGTGTAACAAAAAACTGGCCACCAGCCATCCTGATATATGTAGCCCATTGACCAGGTGCAGGGTGTTAGGACTGATTGCTGGTTCGCCGCTGCCCTCTGGTGGCCGGGGTACAACTGGCACCCAGGCCAGTCCTCACAAGTTATGCTAAAAACCTTTGTAGGAGTTACAGGAAAAGCTCTTCTATGGTTTAGATTCTACCTGAGTGATCGCTATCAGTTAGTACATATAAATGGTGAATCATCTGCTCACACACAGGTGAAGTATGGTGTTCCACAGGGCTCTGTCTTAGAACCCATAGTGTTTACATTATATATGCTACCGCTAGGTTATATTATTAGAACACATGGCATACATTTCCACTGCTATGCAGACGACACGCAACTGTATATCTCAGCCAGACCAGACCACACATTGTAACTTAGTAAGATGGAGGACTGTGTAGGAGATATAAAGGACTGGATAGCTAGGAACATCCTCCAACTGAACTCAGATCAAACAGAAGTTCTTCTTCTTGGTACTAAAGCTGCTAGAAACAAACTCTCTGCATTACCACTTAATCTTAATAGTGTCTTAGTCACACCAGCTACATCTGTAAAACGTCTTGGTGTCACGATCGATCCTGATCTGGTCTTCGGCGAGCGTATCACTAACATTACCAGAATAGCTTTCCTACATCTACGCAGCACTGTTAAATTAAGAAATGCACTGTCCCTACAGGATGCAGAACAGCTAGTTAATAAACTTCAGCTAGTCCAGAACGCTGCAGAGTCCTTATGAGAACTAGAAGGTTTGATCATATCAGTCCAGTCTTATCCAACTTACACTGGTTCCAGTTAAATTCTGCATCCAGTATAAATTTCTTCTCATTACATATAAAGCTCTAAACGGCCTCACTCCTCAGTACCTCAGGGAACTTCTCATACTATGAACCAACATGTAAAATGTAAACTCAGATCTCAAGGTTCAGCTCACTATTAGTACCTAGAATTAATAAAGTTATATCAGGAGGCGGAGCCTTTTCATACCAGCCCTCGCCCCAGCTTTGGAATGACCTACCAGTCAGTGTTCGGGACTCAGACACAGCCCCAGTCTTCAAGTCTAGGCTTAAACCCTACCTGTTCAGTCGAGTGTTTGGTAATTAGGCTCCCTGCTAACAGCATATAGTGCTCTCAGTCCTTCTGTCAGAGCTAACTGTCTGTGGGTCTTCTTTGCCCGGCCTGAGCTACTGCCCAAACTCTGTGGTCCTAGGAGGCAGGTGGGCCTGCTGTGATGTCTTCAGAGGCAAGGTGCTCCTGAAACTCAAAGGCTGGCTGGTCAGGAAGGGGGGAGAGTGGCCAAACAACACATGGAATCAGTACAGAATCTAGAAAAGGAGCGGCACTGCAAGAGCAGGAACTAAACCACACATGGTCTGCAGAGAAACAACAACACACACATCACAAACAGTGCTGGATCAGAATCTATAGAAACAGAACCAGAACCAAAACACATCAGAAGCACATGGCAGTGAAACAAAAACAGAAAGGGACAAATACAAGAACAGGACAAGTAATCTGCTGTAGATGGTAAATGTGGAGTTTACGGGATTCATTTGAATCAGATCAGGTGAAAAGTCTAGATGGTGAGATTAGCACCTCTAAGGGGTTTGTAATGGAATGTTAGCACCAAGCTAACGCTGGTGCAGATGAAGATTTGATAGCAGCTGGAACTTAAAGACAGATCTTCAAAGCCTCTAACAGACATTCTGTTTCCATATTTTTACTGTCTATGTTTGAGATTTACAGGGACTTCTTCAGTACAGATCTGAACTTAATGTCTGTCTCTGAATATTATTGGAGGAGTCTGTAGGTCTTGATGTGGGAACAAACAACTGAACTGCTTTTACTCTAATAAACACTTTGAATAAACACAGTATTTATTGGAGGTGATAAAAGCAGTTCAACTGTTTGTTCCCACATGAAGTGATGATTTCAGCTTGAACAGACAATCTCTAGTTTACAGTGTACTCACCTCTGAACATCATCTCCTAATAAACACTGAGCAGTCTGAGTTTCTCCAAGGAGTTCTTCAGGGACTCCCTCTTTCTCAGGACTGAGAGAAACATCCATTTGATCATCTGTCCAGATCCTTCTACTAACCTTTCTAATCAATCAGACTCTAGCTGAACTCTACAGCTAGTTCCAGACCTGTGGAGATCAGTAAATAAAGCCCTCCAATCACAAAGCCTTTACAGTCTAATGAAAAGAAGAACAAACTCCATCTAAAGCCCTGATTTCCACAGAGTGTATTATTGTGTGGTTCATCCTCCCCCTCACCCCCTGCAGTAGAGTCCAGCTGCAGCAGTGCAGTCTCTGTGCAGTCTGACTGAGGGAGGTTTTTGTACCACCCTCTAACACTGTGGGAACACAGGACCACACTCTGTACACTCTGACAGTAATAATCTCCTGCATCTTCAGTCTGGACATTACTGATGGCCAGATCCACTGCCACTGAATCAATCTGGAATACCGGACTGTCTGGTGGTAGCCCTGTAGATCAGGAGTTTAGGAGCTTCTCCAGGTTTCTGCTGGTACCAGTGTAGATAGCTATTACTATACACTGCAGGGCTGGTTCTACAGTTGATGGTGACTGAGTCTCCAGGAGAAAAAGTTTTTGCTGTAGGAGGCTGAGTCACAATCACCTGACCACTGGATCCTGAAATAAAAATAAATAACACTAGTTAGAAAACATCTATATTTTGGTGCATAATTATAGTATAAACCCTATATAACAAACTGACGGTTCCCATGAAGGTACAGAAGTGAGTTACCTTGAGTCCAGAGGGTGAGTGTCCAGATGAAGATAAAAACCAAAGTCATGGTTGGTGTGGGTGAAGTTGGTGGGGCAGCAGCTCTCAGTCATGAAGTGTTAAACTCACAGGACTATAAACACTAGCAGAGCACTGAAGCATGGGCTGATAATGCAAAGTGGAACCTCCCTATGGAAATCTCTTCACCAAACCCCTCTATAATAAACACATAGGATTATTTAGATGGAGATGGATGCAGGTGTGTTAGTTCAGTAGTAGTTGATCTATAAAGATCATAAATTGCTGATGAATGGAGAAGTGTTGAGGGTAAACAGTGTGAGGAGTAATGTAGGTGTAGGTACAGGGACTTCACTGAAATGGATCAGTGTGGTTCTCTTTTAGTGGAGGAACTAATCTCAGTGTGAAAAGAGACTTTTATTCTATTTAAACAGGAGATTTATTTCATTATTCTCATCATCAGTTCCACTAAACACACCCACACACAGTCCATTCTACAGAAGAACTACACACTCATTTAGTGCTGTGTGCGGTTCTTGAGGGAGTGTGTCTGAATGAAGTTGAACATCTGGTGACAGTGCTGCTCTATTCTGGGAGAAAGAGGACCACTCAGGCCTGTTCATGCAGATCTGAGTTTCACCCCACTGCTCTCTCTCTCTCTCTCTCTCTCTCTCTCTCTCTCTCTCTCTCTCTCTTTTATTTCTCTGTCTTTAGTGTTCAGCTGGATGGGCTCTGGGGACCGGGCTACTTTCACATCTTACTTTAGTGCTGATGAACCTTCAACTCACAAGGTAATAATGAATCCCTGCATCAGTTGAGTCATGTGTGTTAGATCAATCCTACACTGATATGTAGAGGGTTTTGCTTCCTGAAGTTGAGCTGAGCATCACTCTAGATGGAACTTTGAAAATATTTAATAGAAACAAAAGTCTAAAAAACTTCAATTAAATACACTCAAAACCATCTTATTATCACAACCTGTAACAGGTAAACAGTGTACTGTCCTTTTCTGACCTGTACCTGATGTCTAGAGTGGACACAGTGACAGATCTGCAGTGGTGCAGAGACACTGGTGTAGTAGGTCAGTGTACTGACTACTTTTATTATTTAATATGGGGATACACCAGTTCACAGTGATGCCTTTTGGAGTCAATGAGGCACCATCCTAATTTCAGCAGTTGATTGATAATGAGAGGATGGCAGAATGCACCTGCTTACATGAATGATGTAACTACCATTAGCAACACTATGGAGCACCATCTTGTTCGTCTTTAAGAAGACCCCTGCTGGATACAAGTGGCAGAAACTGACATCAAGTTTAGATTCTCTAGTTTTCTCAAAATTTGAGCCAGAAGACGAAGTGACAACCAACACAAGAGTTCAGTCTAGAGTATCAGTTTAGTTGACTGGCACTGCAAATTCATACTACAGTCTGTCATGGCTGAACTGCTGCCTTCAGATACCTCAGCAGAAGAGCATCACTCCAACACTGAAATGGACAGAAGTGTCTGAATCAAATGGAGGCTGCTGGTGTCTCTCAAGTCACTAAATTGTTATAGTCATGTTCATTCTTTAAATCACCAAAGCGCTTCTACTGCCTGTCATCAGCAGTCTGAAAAACAACCACACTGTAGCAGCACAAACACCTTCTGTAAGCATGGGGTTCTCCTGCAACTGTTCAAGCAGCAGAGTTACAGTCACCTTCAGGTCCTTTCGGGCACAGTGGGCAGTAAGAAGACCTTCACTACACAATTCCTGGACTGGACCACAATTCTCAGATGTGTGGACTGCTACTGTGGATCTTGTGTTGGCTATGAGAAAGCTCCTGGAATGAGAGAGTTGAAGTATCCCGAATATTTGAGTTTCACCCAGGACGGATTCTGGGCTCATTTGTTGGAGGGACTCCAAATCGTTAGTTTGCTTTCACACACAGGAACTCCCAACATCCCAATTGTCGATCATTTGCAAAATTGTATACATTCCTTATCTAGGTTCACAAAATGGTAGAAAGAAGCCTGTTGAAGCTGGTCATTAATATACAAAGTCAGTTGAATATTGTTAGAAGTTCTGGCCATTTCAGCTTCAATGATTTCTTTACTCCATATAACTGTGAAGTTTTCCATGCCCTCTGCTATCCACCACAAGCTTCCTGGCATCACATCATATGGAAGGGAAATAAATTCATTAGTTGAAGCAGTTACATTACACAATAAACCAATCACACAACCTGCCCCACCAAGAATGGACACCAATTCACTAGAAGTAAACCCAAGACCACATAAGGACCAGAGATCATTGCTCTGGGCTACTTCCTGGCTTGAAAACAGTACCACACTTGACCAAATGTACTGAAGTTGCAGAGCAAGTAGACTTGGGTCCAGTGTGAAAACACTCTTAGTGTATGCCTGTGACCTGATGTGTCTCCCTCCAGTGGTCAGAATGTGTAATGGCAGACAGTTTAGTGTGGGATGCGTGACAGATGGATGCTTTTGTTAGGGTCCTATGATCCTATACTCAGTATTGGTATCAGTCTACACTTGCCACAATCACTTGATCAAATATCAGAAGAACAATAAAGAGTAATCTGATATCACCCTGTACTGTCCCCGTCTCTTGCTAGACCACCCCAGCAACCAGAGAGAGGAAGGCCATGTCACCCAAGTGATCAGTCCTGATTCAGTCCAATCCAGACCTGGTGTCACTGGTGAAGCACCATGATTAGAGAGCTCACATGCCTGAATCTGAACCTTCCTGAACCTTCTGTTTATCTCCACTCCCACAGCCTAGGAAAGTGCATAACGGCACAGCAAAATTCTTCGTATTATTGTTATTATTATTATTAATTAAGAATTAAAGTCCATGCAGATCAATTCCATGCTAGTCTTTAGACATTTATATGGAGTTAGTATGCTCACCTTGAGAACCACCTGTTATAAGCGGTAATGGCCTTCTGTGCTTGGCTGGTGGTTTAGTGACTTGGTCAAGCACACAGGACAACACAGCTACAGACTGTCAGAGGGCCAAACCCTTGTTCTACTGACCGTGATGAGCACCACCTCATTCCAATGTCCCTTAACCATCGTAAGACGACCTCAAGTGACCTACAGAGAGACTGGCGAGCGGTGGCTGGGCTGAAATGCACAGCGAGCATAGTTCTAAAAACAAACTTCTGGAGGGTCATTAGTGATTTTCTAAATAAACAGATCTACAGGTGCTGGTCAGAAAATTAGAATATCATGAAAAAGTTGATTTATTTCAGTAATTCCATTCAAAAAGTGAAACTTGTACTGTATATTATATTTATTGATTACACACAAATTGATGTATTTCAAGTGTTTATTTCTTTTAATTTTTATGATTATAACTGACAACTAATGAAAACCCCAAATTCAGTATCTCAGAAAATTTGAATATTGTGAAAAGGTTCAATATTGAAGACACCTGGTGCCACACGCTAATCAGCTAATTAACTCAAAACACCTGCAAAGACCTTTGAATGGTCTCTCAGTCTAGTTCTGTAGGCTACACAGTCATGGGGAAGACTGCTGTCTGGACAGTTGTCCAAAAGACGACCATTGACACCTTACACAAGGAGGGCAAGACAAAATGTCACTGCTAAAGAGGCTGGCTGGTCACAGAGTTTGTGTCCAAGCCCATTAATAGAGAGGCAAAGGGAAGGAAAAGGTGTGGTAGAAAAAAGTGCACCCTGGAGAGGAGTGTGGAACCAAACCCATTCAAATATATGGAGGAGATTCACAAAGAGTGGACTGCAGCTGGAGTCAGTGCTTCAAGAACCACCACCCGCAGACGTATGCAGGACACGGGTCTCAGCTGTCGCAGTCCTCGTGTCCAGCCAAGAGACAGCATCAGAAGTGTCTCGTCTGGGCTAAAGACAAAAAGGACTGGACTGCTGCTGAGTGGTCCAGAGTTCTGTTCTCTGATGAGTAAATTTTTTCTCTGGAAAATCAAGGTCCCAGAGTCTGGAGGAAGAGAGGAGAGGCACAGAAGGCACGTTGCTTGAAGTCCAGTGTAAAGTTTCCACAGTTAGTGATGGTTTGGGATGCCATGTCATCTTTCTGAGGTCCAAGATCAACGCAGCCGTCTACCAGGAAGTCTTAGAGCACCTCATGCTTCCTGCTGCTGACCAGCTTTACGGAGATGCATATTTCATTTTCCAACAGGACATGGCAACTGCACACAGTGCTAAAGCTACCAGTACCTGGTTTAAGGACCATGGTATTCCTGTTCTTAATTGGCCAGCAAACTCGTCTGACCTTAACCCCATAGAAAATCTATGAGGTACAGTGAAGAGGAAAATGTGATACTGCAGACCCAACAATGCAGAAGAGCTGAAGGCCACTATCAGAGCAACCTGGGCTCTCATAACACCTGAGCAGTGCCACAGGCTGATCGACTCCATGCCACACCGCATTTCTGCAGTAATCCAGGCAAAAGGAGCCCCAACTAAGTATTGAGTGCTGTACATGCTCATACTTTTCATGTTCTGAGATAATGAATTTGGGGTTTTCATTAGTTGTCAGATATAATAATCAAAATTTAAAGAAATAAACACTTGAAATTTATCAATATGTGTGTAATGAATGAATATAATATACAAGTTTCACTTTTTGAATGGAATTACTGAAATAAATCATGTTTTTCAATATATTTTAATTTTATGACCAGCACCTGTAATTATACTAATGTTAGCATCTAACATTAAAACACCACATATTGGGAAAATGAGGGACATGATTTCAGATAGTTCAAGGGATTAATTTGTTATGATAAAATAAAAAAAATCTTTCAGCACAAAAACCCACTAAAGTAAATTATCTTATGGTGCTGTATTCATGTCCAGCATACTAGGCTACAACCGAATAGTCAGCAAATTGTTCGGTTTAAACCCACAAGAAGCTAAAAATGTGTGTCCAAAGATAAATGGTGGCAAAAGGGTGTAAAAACACTGGCAACCATATCAAACATAATAATAGTCATATCTAGTTAGCTTGTTTAATTGTCTTCTTAAAAATATATTAGTTCACAAGTGGAACTGTGAAAGAAACCTTGACATACTGGACAACAAACAAATGATAAAGTCTAACTGTATTGTATCTTTGTTCATTTGCAGACTAGCTGGCTGTAATCTCACTGTAGACTCCTGTAAAACTCTCTGCTGTGCTGTACAATCAACAACCATCACTCTAAAGGGGCTGGACCTTAGTAACAATGATCTGCAAGAGTCAGGAGTGGAGATGCTCTTTGTCGGGCTAAAGAATCTGCAGTGTACCCTGGAGCTACTCAGGTGAAATTCCTGTGAATTCTTGCTTATGTGGAAAGATGTTAGGAGAGAAGTACTCAAGACACCAACAGAATAATTTATTTTATTGTTTTCAGAATTTAATTGTTTTGTTTACTGTGACATTTTCAGTAAATTTAGTAATTTCTAAAGTTCACATAATATATATTTTCAGTTATTTTATTCCAAAATGCCTATTAGACACACTGTTACTATAATGTCTCTTCCTTTTTCAGACTTGCTATCTGTAATCTTGGGGAAAGAAATTGCCAATATCTAGTGTCAGTTCTACTAACAGAAAATTCCTCCCTGAAAGAGCTGGACCTCAGTAACAATGACCTGCAGGATTCAGGTGTAGAGCTGCTATCTGCAGTAATACGCCTGTACGTACATAGTAGTTTGTATATATGTTACTGTGTAGCTACAAAATAATAAGGGCCATTACATTTCCACACCGTTTAAAAAGGATCATGGCTACACACAAGCACTACTATTGTTTAATGTGGCTGTGAAATAAAATACTACAATAGAATGCTCTCAAAATTTCTTCACTCTAAGTCCCTGGATGTCAGAATCTGAATTTGATCAAATTGGTAGTCCTGTTATAATTTATAATAGTGCTGTTATAATTTATCTTCCTCCTGTTTGATATTAAAGCATTAATGTAAATATCATAGAATTTGGTGTTTTTTGTTTCTGAACTGTACTGTAGCTGTTTATTTTTAGTAAATACTATCCGTCCCTCCTTATTTCCTTTTTGCAGATTGTCTGGTTGTATGGTTACAGACAGAAGCTTTACATCTCTTGCTTTAGCTATGAAATCAAACCCCTCTTACCTGAGAGAACTGGACCTGACCTATAATCACCCAGCAGAGTCTGGAGTGAAGATGCTTTCTGATCTACTTGAGGATTCACACTACACTCTGGAGAAACTTCAGTTGGTTACTGCTTTATCTATAAACTCTATAAACGCCAGTCTGGGTCTGAGTAGGATTAGTCCTTAGATCTTCTGCCGGACCAAACACAAGTCTCTGTTTAAATATATACACCAGCATAGATTTATTTATGTTTGTAAGGTTTTTAGCCTGGAAACCCAACACTATGCACATCTTTATACTTTGTCTTATCAAGCACATCTACTTTAACTTGTTAACTAATTAACAATAAGTGTTGTTTTCAGTCAGGTCACATGTGTATAGAAAAAAGTCACCAGGAAGATAAAACAAAACGTATAACTGAATCTGAAAATAAAGAAACATAAATGCAAAATCCTTCTTATATACTGCCTCAAAGAACATTTAAGATTTATTTACATTTATTTATTTAGGTAGGTACAACATCATGAGACATGCAAATAATTCAAATTTCACGCTTGGCCAGGCACGTGACATGAGCAAGGTCTTATCACTGTACCGGACTGACTATATAAGCTCGGGTGCTGCACATGCATTCCATTTTGGCTCATGCTGTTGTGTGGGTAGCATCTTTTGCGAGTGAAGTACTCCTTAGAGAAAAGTTTGAAAACAATTTGAGCAGTTGGAAGAATTTGAGAGGGGTCACATCTGATTTTACGCTGACACATGTGAAGTAGTAATAAATGTAGGAGAGAAACTGTGTTTCTGTTTATTTTAATTATTTGAACGAATATTTATTTTAAATATTATTTAAATGTTTACTTTATATCGTCTTATGTTTACAAACATTGTTTAAATGAAGACGAGAAAGAACTATTTGGCCTCTGATGTTTATATATGTATGTGTTTCTTTTGTAGTGTGATGAAACCCGGACTAAGGGAAAAAACAAGAAAAAACACACACACACACACATATACACACACACACACACACACACACACAAACATACATACATACAAACACACACACATATATACACACACGCGCCACACCATATTCTGTTTTATACTAATCTGTGTGTGTGTGTGTGAGTGTATGTATGTATGTATGTGTGTGTGTGTGTGTGTGTGTGTTTCTGTGTGAGTGTGTGTGTGTGTGTGTGTATGTATGTATGTATGTATGTGTGTGTGTGTGTTTCTGTGTGTGTGTATGTGTGTGTTTCTGTGTGAGTGTGTGTGTGTGTATGTATGTATGTATGTATGTGTGTGTGTGTGTGTGTTTCTGTGTGTGCGTGTGTGTGTTTCTGTGTGTGTGTGTGTGTGTGTGTGTATGTGTGTGTGTGTGTATCTGTCCATGTGTGTGTCTGTGTGTGCATGTGTGTTTGGGTGTGTGTGTGTGTTTGTGTGTGTGTGTATGTATGTGTGTGTTTGTGTGTATGTATGTGTGTGTGTGTGTGTATGTATGTGTGTGTGTGTATGTTTGTCTGTGTGTGTATGTATGTGTGTGTGTGTGTGTGTATGTTTGTGTGTGTGTGTATGTATGTGTGTGTTTGTGTGTATGTATGTGTGTGTGTGTGTGTATGTATGTGTGTGTGTGTATGTGTGTGTATGTGTGTGTGTGTATGTGTGTGTATGTGTGTGTGTGTGCAGACACCTGTCTTCTCACTTTGGACCCAAACACAGCACACATGCACGTCTCTGTCTGTCTGAAGGGAACAGGAAGGTGGAAAGTGTGTGGGAGAAGCAGCAGTATCCAGATTTGGTTGCTGTGAGCAGGTTCTGAGTGTGGAGAGTCTGACTGGATGCTGTTACTGGGAGGCACTGGGAGTGCAGTAGGGAGTGGACTGATGTTGCTGTGTGCTACAGAGGAATCAGGAGGAAAGGGGACAGTAAGGACTGTGTGTTTGGACTGGATGATCAGTCCTGGAGTCTGACCTGCTATAACAAGAGATACTGTGTCTGGCACAATAATCAGAAAACCGCTGTATGTGACCCTGTCACTGGCTCCTGCAGAGTAGGGGTGTACCTGGACTGGGGGGCCGGCACTCTGTCCTTCTACAGCATCTCACCTAACACACACGCACTGACCCACTTACACATGTTCTACTCCACATTCACTGGGCCTCTCTACGCTGGGGTTGGGGTTTATTCTGGCTCCTTGGTCCATTTGAAAGAACAGCATCTGTACAGGGTTTGGCCTGAGATCCTGATGTGTAGCATGATTGGGAATTATTACTTTGGGTTATTTTGTAATGGGCTGGGTCACTTTAAAGGGACTCGCATTGTGAGGGTGAGGCTCATCCATGTGTGCTATGTGTAGAAGACCTGATTCAGTCTAGGGCTAGTGGCTCTGAGAAAAGGATGTAGCGTAGACCAAATTTATTTATTCCTCCAGACTTCAACTGCCCATAAGCAGTACTGGGAGATTTCCTGGCCAGTAGTCTGACCAGTTAGTTGGGGGAAAGGTGAACTTCACTCTGCCATTCATAACTCCTGATCTCTCACGTTAATGGTCATGTTAAAGCACCTAGTCTGTACATAATAAACAGCATTAGACCAAAGACGTGCAGTACAGCTAGCTGGACAGCTTGTCATATCGGACCGTTCCTTTTATTGATAGATTCTACTCAGTGGTACATCACATGGGATGGATCAGTCTTTACCCGTGAAGGTGTATGTGACTGACCTGATCACTCCATGAATGGGTGTCATACTAAATAGGCAGTAGTATCACATGATAGTAATTCAAGTGGACTAATTTCTTATTATAAACAGACAAATGTTAATTTTATGGGCAGTGGGTTAAATAATCCATTGTGATCTCCCTTGGCTGTAGCCCAGTATTTCCAGTTACTACCCAGTACCTTGTTGTCCTAATTAACTGACCTATAAAAGTAACTCATTCTTTATACTGTATTTGTGTTTAAATTCCAATGTGCAGGTGGGACTGCTCAGCTGACGATGTCATGCTACTCCCAGATTGAGCATAGTTAGGCAGCAAAATGATGAACTTAGTTTATATTATAAACCCAGTTCATAATATAAAGACCAATATATATAATATAACTACCAGGGGGGGAGGTCGTCTGTAAGGCCTCCCATAACAACCAGGATCAGCAGATCCCGTTCCTAAAGAGCCAGTGTGAAGGCTAGCAGCTCCAAGATAGAACTGAACATAGAGCTGCTTTCACATGCGTCTACAATAGAGTTTAAACTCTACACAGTGCTGGTGTTAGTGTGGGTACTGTGTTCAGTGTCCTGTTGCTGTATCTGTGCTTTTGCTGTGCTGAAATAAAGCTTGATTTTGGACATTGTGAGTTGTGTTATTGTAATGAATGGTGATGGTCAGTGTTGGTAGAGAGGGAGTTGAGCTGTAGGGTCAGTGCAGTGCTGTGTGCGGTTCTTGAGGGAGTGTGTCTGAATGAAGCTGAACATCTGGTGACAGTGCTGCTCTATTCTGGGAGAAAGAGGACCACTCAGGCCTGTTCATGCAGATCTGAGTTTCACCCCACTGCACTCTCTCTCTCTCTCTCTCTCTCTCTCTCTCTCTCTCTGTATGACTGTTTACTGTTTAACGCTGCTTCTTAGTGTTCAGCTGGGTGGGCTGTGGGGAGGGGGACTGCTTTCATTTCCTTCTTTAGTGCTGATGATAACCGTGTGTGTGTGTGTGGTTGTCATAGTGTATCAGACCTATTTCAACCCATCAGGGAGTTATAAGGCTCTGCCTCAGTAGAGTCAGGTGTGTGAGTCAGACTACAATAATAACATCATGTAAGGAATCTGGAGACAGCACTGGCATAGCATTCCCCTCAACCTAGAGAAGTGTTCAGTCACCAAATAATTATCTGTTTGTTACGCGACATTGAACAGATACTGCAGGACATTACAAGACCTCAGAGAACAAGGATCAACACAGCTACCCAAAGTGGACTGTCACAGCAGTCAGAAAGTGTTCAGTACACAGGAAGTGGATGTGTTACTGTGTTAGGGTAGCAGATTTCTAATTCAGACTTAGAGATAGGCCTAAAACATCTGGCAGGTCTACTTTAGGGCCGATGTATGAATTGTTATAGTATGTGTATCTACACCTCAAATCATGGGATGGTAACATGGTAGGTCTTAATTGTTTGTGAGACATTCCAACTTGTCCATGCATAGGCAACTAACTTGGTGGCAATTAACTAATTCTCTCTACCTCCACATTGCTACTAATGATTAAGTCAATGTGTCTATGGTCCACTGAAGCAGGTGGTGAACTTAGCTGGGGGTGTCTGGATGAGGATGTATCCTGGCAAGACCATGATCATTTATGTGCCATGGCTTGTGAGGACAGCTCTACCCACAACAGCATCACCCAGCAACACACAGACTGATGTCAGGCACAGATGTTTTTCAGGTGCCTGACTTTGCACCTTTCCAGGTCATTGACCACCCCGACCTAGCAATGGCTTTACCAGCTTCCAAACATGACTCCTCTGCAGTCACCACGGTCTCCAGCCAGCCTCAGTTACTTCAACCTCCACCCTGCCTCAGACATCCTTTACAGCAACTGCAGCATCCACCCAGCCTCAGACTTTCACTGCAGCCTCCATCAAGCCTTTAGATTCCACTACAATGACAGCAGCATCCACCCTGCCTAAGCTATCCTCTATAGCAACTTTAGCCTTGACCTTGCCTCAGTCATCATTTACGGCCGCACGGCAGCATCTGAAATAATGACTGAAGTAGAAGTAAAAGTACAACTTGTCGTAGTGAAAAAGTACCAGATCTAAAATCTACTCCAGCACTGAGTTTCTCTATAGAACTCAGTGGTGAAGCAGGACTTTTAGAGCTGGACCTCCAGTTCAGGTCATTAATGTCCAAACTCAGTCAGAACTAAATCAATAACAGGACAAGTAATCTGCTGTAGATGGTAAATGTGGAGTTTACTGGATTCATTTGAATCTAATCAGGTGAAAAGTCTAGATGGTGAGATTAGCACCTCTAAGGGGTTTGTAATGGAATGTTAGCACCAAGCTAACGCTGGTGCAAATGAAGATTTGATAGCAGACAGAACTTAAAGACAGATCTTCAAAGCTTCTAACAGACATTCTGTTTCCATATTTTTACTGTCTATGTTTGAGTTTGACAGGGACTTCTTCAGTACAGATCTGAACTTAATGTCTGTCTCTGAATATTATTGGAGGAGTCTGTAGGTCTTGATGTGGGAACAAACAACTGAACTGCTTTTACTCTAATAAACACTTTGAATAAACACAGTATTTATTGGAGGTGATAAAAGCAGTTCAACTGTTTGTTCCCACATGAAGTGATGATTTCAGCTTGAACAGACAAACTCTAGTTTACAGTGTACTCACCTCTGAACATCATCTCCTAATAAACACTGAGCAGTCTGAGTTTCTCCAAGGAGTTCTTCAGGGACTCCCTCTTTCTCAGGACTGAGTGGAACATCCATTTGATCATCTGTCCAGATCCTTCTACTAACCTTTCTAATCAATCAGACTCTAGCTGAACTCTACAGCTAGTTCCAGACCTGTGGAGATCAGTAAATAAAGCCCTCCAATCACAAAGCATTTACAGTCTAATGAAAAGAAGAACAAACTCCATCTAAAGTCCTGATTTCCACAGAGTGTGTTATTGTGTGGATCATCCTCCCCCTCAGCACCTGCAGTAGAGTCCAGCTGCAGCAGTGCAGTCTCTGTGCAGTCTGACTCACACAGCTTTTTGTACCACCCTCTAACACTGTGGGAACACCCAGTCACTACTGATATGTTGTTCACTCTGACAGTAATAATCTCCTGCATCTATAGTCTGGACATTACTGATGGTCAGAGTGAAGTAAGATCCGGATCCACTCCCACTGAAACGATATGGGATACCGGACTGTCTGTTGGTAGCCTGGTAGATCAGGAGTTTAGGAGCTTCTCCAGGTTTCTGCAGATACCAGGCTAGATGTCTATCATCATGCACTGAGGGGTAGGTACTACAGGTAATGGTGACTGAATCTCCGGGAGAAACAGTTTTCACTGCAGGACTCTGAGTCACTTGATTACTGGATCCTGAAAAGATACAATAAAACTTTATATGTACATGAATCTAGAAAATATAGAAAACACAATATAACAAAAATAAATAAATTTCATAAATAACTTACTTAAAATGTGTAATTAATTTCTACAGTGCTAAATGAGTGAGTTACCTTGAGTCCAGAGGGTGAGTGTCCAGATGAAGATGGAGACCCAAGTCATGGTTGGTGTGGGTGAAGTTGGTGGGGCAGCAGCTCTCAGTCATGAAGTGTTAAACTCACAGGACTATAAACACTAGCAGAGCACTGAAGCATGGGCTGATAATGCAAAATGGAACCTCTCTATGGAAATCATCTTTCTATCAACACTGAGTGAAGATGATGATGTTTATTGGATCTTGTTGATCAAACATTTCTGCTCTGTGTGGAATCTGATGTTCCAAATCCAGCTTCTTATAGAGATGTGGGAAAATGAAATCTCCTCTGATTCCCACCAGAGTGTTCTGAAAGAAGAGCGAATGATCTGAGCGTTCTACTCCATTTCACTCCCCGAGGTGATCCTTCAGTCATTCAGTGGAGAGGAACACTGAGTGGGTCACAGAGGTCTGTGGAGGTCAGTAGTGAAGACTATTGCTGGGAGCTACTTCAGCTAAGCCAGGCTTGTATTATTCTAGAGAGATTAGAAGTGAAGGATTCCATTTAATGTCCAGCAGAGGGCCGTCTCTTATTGGGCACTTCTAACTGTCTCTGCCTTTCATTGGAGGGTCTCTGCAGCTCCTACTGCCCCCCAATCTGTCTGGATCAGGGTTGGAGGCCTTTCTGGTGGAGGAAACACAATGAAAACAGTAAGAAGCTTTTAATCTGATCCTTTTAGAATCATTTCAGCTCTTTTAACCACTGGATATTTAGTCTTTAGGAACTGTAGTTGGTTTGTCTGGTGTGGAACTCCAAAAGAAGCCAGCGTGTCCTCAGTTTAGATCTTTTACTGCTTCAGAAATAATCCTTGTTGGGAATAAAAGGCAGGACGTGTGTAGGATCTCCAGTTTGGAGCTGATTCCATTATTAGATGACTGTAGAACCCATTAATATTGTGTTCTAGCTCAGAAAATAGTGCGTGTAGAGGCTGAAGAGAGCGGCGTGTTTAGAGCAGGAGGTTTTTGTACAGCCAGTGAAGCAGGATGTATCACTGTGGTACACGTTCGGTGGAGGAACTAAACTGGCAGTTGGAAGTAAGTACACTTTTCCTCCTTATTCAAAAGGAACCTCTTATTAAAATGATGATGGACAACAGTACAGACGTACTTGATGTTCTTCTAAATGGGTTCTAGTCCAGATTTGAATGGGTTTGATTAGAACTGGGCTGAAGTGTGGCGAGCGTGGAGCTTTAGGCTTTACCATGAGCTCCTGTTTCTGAACTGGATTTCTTTTCTTTCCAGTACAAATATTTCCTAAAGGTTTCCTGTGAAGTGTTCAGTAATGACATTTCTCTTTAAGAAGATCAAATGAAGAGCTGGATTGTAGTGTCAGTGTTGGGCTCCATTACAGCAGCTCTGTCTCCATCTGGAAGCCACAATGTGGAGGTTCTTATGAGCAGCGTTTTCTCTCCTACAGCTTTGAAGCCATAGTACATGGAGACTGCAGCTCCATTTATTTATTGTTTATTTATTGTTCTGGAGAAAATCAAATCATCTTCCATTTCAGATGTCCATCACGGGATGTGCAGGATGTCCCAGTGTTACTGAGTGAAGTTCAGTAATATTTGATCATATAAATGGAGATGAAGTGCAGCTATGAATGGGGTTGGAAATATGAGTTTGTGGGTGAAGCGGTTCAGTGTGAGGTGGTAATGAGTGTTGGGGTGGGGGGTGTTAATGCATCACTGAACTGAGATAAGGGAAATGAAACTCTGTGTTTGTCTTAGGTTTGGCCCCACCCACCCTCACGGTCCTGCCCCCCTCCTCCAGCGTGGGCCCCCAGGAGGGTGAGGTCACACTTGTGTGCTTGGCCAAAAACGGCTTCCCCTCAGACTGGATGCTGAGCTGGAAGGTGGGCGGGAGTAGCCGGGGCTTGGGGGTTACCCAGAGCCCTGTTCTTCTGCAGAAGGACGATGGCCTCTACAGCTGGAGCAGCACCCTGACCCTCTCGGAGGTGCAGTGGCTAAAGAAGACAGTGACCTGTGAGGCCACCAAGGACTCCCAGCCTACTGTCATCAAGGAACTAAGTAGAGAGCAATGCACTGGGCAGTGAGCATCCATGCGTGTGTTCTCTCTGTGCTCTTGATCAAACATGGTTCTGCTTAATGCTCTGATCTTCATCTCATCATCAGAATAAAGAGTTCAGTAGAAGTATCTACACTCTTTCACTCTGTATCTCCACAGGTCTTTTTTGTTCCTGATTACATACAAAGTCTGTTATAATCATAATAATAAAGTATTTACTTCATAATAACTGCAGTCTTTCACTGATTCTCATCATTTAATAGAATTACACATGATTTATTGAGAATAAATATATGTAGGAATGAATGAATGAAGGAATAAAATGAGGAAACACCCTTGAATTTTGTCCTCAAATAAATAAATAAATAAATAAATAAATAAATACTTTAAAAATCTTTAAATACTTATTGATTATTGATATAATGACATACTCACTGTTACTGATGGACTACAGAAGATGTAGTAGAACAGAAAGTAACAATGAATAAAATGATTCAAACAGGATTAAACAGTAAATTTAACAGAAAGATAATTAAAGATGAAAATCTAATTAGGATAAAAGAGCTGGTACAGGACTGAAGTGTTGTTCAGCTAATGCTGCTGGTCTAAGGCAGAGGGGAACCTGAGCCCTGCACAAGGTGACAGTGGATGGCGGTATGATGGCCAGAGATGTATCTCTGTCTCTCTAAAACCACAAGTAAAACAAGTGGTTACCCTTAAAGACTGTTCTGGAACACATTTACCATGTACAGGGATCTCACTGAAATGGATCAGTGTGGTTCTCTTTCAGTGGAGGAACTAAAAAGAGACTTTTATTCTATTTAAACAGGAGATTTATTTCATTATTCTCATCATCAGTTCCACTGAAACACACCCACACACTGTCCACTCTACAGAAGAGCTACACACTCATTTAGTGCTGTGTGCGGTTCTTGAGGGAGTGTGTCTGAATGAAGCTGAACATCTGGTGACAGTGCTGCTCTATTCTGGGAGAAAGAGGACCACTCAGGCCTGTTCATGCAGATCTGAGTTTCACCCCACTGAGTTTCAGTGCATCACAGCCGTACTGGTTAGTGTGTCTCCTCTAATACACATGTTCTACTAGTAGATGAGGAATAACAGACACCGGGTCTCAACAAGGACAGAACACGGCTGGTACCGGTGTCTCAGTATGTCTCACAGTGTCTCTAACCTACACCTGAACATGGACGACTTAATAAAGTCATTATTCTAGCTGGATGCTGAACATTCTTCTTACCTTCACACAGCTCAACACAGACCTGAAACCTCCTGCTTCCTGAGCAGCACATCAACTCACTGCTAGAGACGAGAGCGCCACCCAGTGGTTAGGAACTGCCCCTACACTGACATACACCTCATCTGAGAGATACTGTCTGAACTAGTGGTGGGGTTATTATCTAGTTATGCAGTATTTACCTCACACTGAACATTTGAGTCACATTATTATGACCACCTCCTACTTTTGACAGTTGTGTGTGTGTGGATTATGAAGGAAGTGACGTTATCGTAGCATCCTCTATGTTCACTGATCCATGTGGAAGACACTCTCAAACGATCTGGGTATGAATCCATCCTTACAGATCCCATACACCCATTCATGCTCATTGTCTTCCCTGGGGTGGATGGGATCTTCCGGCACGATACAGGAAGGGGCAGAGCCAACTCTACTTCCTGTGGAGGTTGGGGTCTTTTAACATCTGTAGGAAGCTCCCGCTGTCTCTTCTTTGCAGTTGTGTGCTGGGGAGGTAGCATCAAGAAGAGAGACGAGATGCAACTGGACAAGCTGGTCAGGTGAGAAGGGTCCATTGTTGGTGTGGAGCTGGACTCTGTGGTGAAGGTGGCAGAGAGGAGGACACTGCACAAACTGCTGTCCATTATGGATGATGATGGACACCCACTGCACACCATCATCATGGACAGAAGGAGCAAGTTCAGTGGCAGGCTGCTGTCACAGAGCTGCTCCACAGACAGACTTAGGAGATCCTTTGTCCCGAGAGCCATCAGGCTCTACAACTCTTCCCAGCGGGGCCAGAAGAGGGAGGAGGACAGATGAGGACTGAATCTGGTGTTTAATAAGAAGGTTATTTATTTGCACTGTTACACTTTACTGTATATTCTGTACATCTAAACTCCTGGACACTCTGGACACTCCGCTTTACCTGAACACCAATATATGCCCATGGTTATTAAGGTTATTCACTCATCTATCTATCTATCTATCTATCTATCTATCTATCTATCTATCTATCTATCTATCTATCTATCTGGTTGAATGTTCCAGCTGAAAAAGACCAACTAAACAAATTCAGTATTTACCAGCCCCTGATTCACACGCCAAGACCAGGCGTTACTCAGACCTACAGCTGGGTCACCATTACTGTGTCCAATCAGAACCCAGAGTGAGGTGAGTGCAGAACTCATATACCACCGTAATGTTCTACAGTAGAACAAGTCTGTAACTATAAACCGTGGAGGAGGGGAAAGGGATGTGCAGACTTTCCAGCCTGACTGTATCATCAGTGAGAGGAATAGAATGAAGAACGGTGGAAGAACTTGTGCTCTGATGTCATAACGGACTGAAGGCTACACGGTGTGATGTCATAAAGGTGAAGGGTCATATAAGTTCCGCTCACGCTGCCACTTCACGTTAGTCTGTGGAGAGACGCCAAAGAGGACAGCTGCTGTTCATAACACGTACTAGATAATTCAAACCAGAACCTTCATAACACACAGCTATAAATGCTGATCCAAACCCATGAGGAGACCAGAACCAGTGATCTGCTCCTGGACATTCTGCTGGAGGTGGGTTTCTCCACCTGTGCCCAGCCTGTGGGTGAGTAAAGGAAATGAACAGATAGCATGATGATAAAATCACATCTACTTCATATCAAATCAGGAGTTCAGCTTAAGATCAGCTCTAATATGTCTTACTTCCTTCTAGATGATCTAGACAGATACACTGAGTACAGGGTCAAGATCATCAGAGAGCACCTGGAGATACTGCTGGAGGACCTCGTACTTGTGGTATCATTACCAGCCTCTGTGTGGTAATGATACCACCATGATGATGGTGCCTGATGAAGTACAGACAGAACCCATCAGAGATCCCATGGACATGGAGCTTCACAAGGCTGAGGGGGACAATCTGGAGAAGTCTCTGGGTGAGTAAAGAAAATAAACAGATGTCACATGATAAAACCACATGGAGGTGATGGAGAAGCAGGAATTCAGCTTCAAATGAGCTCTAATCTGTCTTACTGCCTTCTAGGTGATCTAGTGAGCAACACTGAGGACCAGACCAAAGTCAGTGATCTGCTCCTGGAGATCCCACTGGAGGAGGTTCCACCATGGAGTGCCCTGCCTCTGGGTGAGTAAAGGAGATCCATCTCAGATAAATGAATCTGGAACATGTTGTAATGTGAATGCTGGGTATGTACTCGATGCTCCCGGAAAGATTATTGGAGAACAGTTTGGGTGCTGATTCATCTGATCCTGTCTTCTAGCTGAAATGGGGGTACAGAAGAAAGACCAGCCCGAGGAAGAACCTGGAAAGAAGAGAAAGACCAGGAGAGGGACACAAGGCAGAGGGAGGAAAATCCAGTATAAGAAAGACAAAGGTCCACCAAAGGACCTACAAGATGGAGACAAGCACCCCCACCCAACATCTGCACACTGAGAGATCCTGAGAGAGAACCTCAGAGAGAACCTGAGAGAGAACCTGAGAGAGAACCTCAGAGAGAACCTCAGAGAGAACCTGAGAGAGAACCTCAGAGAGAACCTCAGAGAGAACCTGAGAGAGAACCTGAGAGAGAACACACACACTAAAGTAAATAAAGTGTGTAAAAATGTCTTTTAGTCTCTTTATTGTGTATTATTGATGTAATTCATTGTTCAGATCATTTATTGAACAGTCTGCTGAGAGAATTCAGACACAGTCCAGGCTAACCAATCAGAACTGAGCTCATTTCCATATCCCAGTATTTAGTGCAGTAACAGGAACAGTGTGTTTGACTGTAAGGGATGAAGAGAGGTCAGAAAATGGTCCTGTAGTAATGAATAATGTAGGATATGAACCATTTAACAATAACATCACTCTACAAACTGTTCATCAGGAGACACTTTCACCAGTCACGTGATCAGAGGTGGATAGAACCGAGTTCCATTTACTCAGGTACATGTATCTGAGTAAAGTTCTGAGGTACTGAGGTAGATTTGTACTCTGGTACTGGTACTTCTACTCCAGTATAATAGAGTACAAGTACATTCAGCTCCAGTTTACTCCTGGGAGAGTTTAGAGGTGAGAATTTCTGGGATGATCGTGTTGAACACCGAGCTGAGGTCCACAAACAGGATCCTAGCTTCTGTTCCAGGGTAGCTAAGATGATGGAGGATGTAGTGCAGTCCCATGTTGACTGCATCCTCTACTGACCTGTTTGCTTTGTACGCAAAATACAGGGGTCCAGCAGGTGTCCTGTGATGTTCTTCAGGTGGACCAACACAAGTCATTCAGATGACTTCATGACCACAGATGTCAGAGAGACTGGCCTGTAGTCATTCAGTTCTGTGACAGTGTTTTCCTGGGAACCGGGATGATGGTGGAGCTTTTGAAGCAGGAGGGAACCTCACACAGCTCCAGTGATCTACTGAACATCTGAGTGAAGACTGGAGTCAGCTGGCTTCCAGACAGGAGTTCTGGACTTGGTGAGGTCCTGGTCCTTTGTTTCTGGAAAAGTCTTTACTGCGTTCTTGAGTAGAAGCAGCTCGTCCATTTTGTTGGGCAGAGAGCGAAGATTCACCAGGTGAATCAGTGGAAGCACAGTTTGAAATCCCCACTGATGGAGGTCCACATCCATGCTGGCACACCTCCTCCATCTGTGTCTCTTCCCTCTCAGACCTGGTGAAAGGCTACTGGCAGGTTCCTTTGGTCCCTGAAGTTTCAGGTATGTCTGCTTTCATAACTCCTGATGATGTTGTATGGTACACAGTAATGCCCTTTGGTGTAGAGAGTGTCCCCATCACTTCTCAGAGACTCATTAACACTGTAGTGGGAGATGTTCCTGACTGATCATCTTGTTTGGAGGAACCTGTAGTGTATTTGGCCTAGCCATGTGAAAACCCGCCATACTCTCCTCCAGCAGCTAGAAACAGCTTCCCTCACACTCAGTCTGGCAGTGTGAATTCACCCAAGCCCCTGTAATGTATCTGGGAAAGCAGGTGGGTGGGAACCAAGTACGTCCTGCAGATGCCAAGCTAGCTGCCATAGTCAGTTTCACAACGTCTTGTACACAGCCTTTTTTAGGACTCTATCCAATGTACCCCAATATACACGCCTTAATATACAAACCCAATATACACCCACCCCAAAATACACACCTCAATATAAACCCCCCGCAGTATACACGCCTTAATATACACACCTTAATATACACACCCCAAAATACACCCCCCAGTATACACGCGCCCCAAAATACACACCTCAATATACACACCCCAAAATACACATCCCAATATACACCCCCAATATACACGCCCTAATATACACCCCCCCAAAATATACACCCTAATATACACCATAATATACATGCCCCCCAATATACACACCCCAAAATACACATCCCAATATACACCCCCAATATACACGCCCTAATATACACCCCCCCAAAATATACGCCCTAATATACACCATAATATACACGCCCCCCAAAATACACACCCCAAAATACAGACACCCCAATATACACAAACCCCAGTATACACGCCCCTATATAAAGGCCTTAATATACACACCCTCAGGCACCATAACAGTGCTGCTCAGTAATCATGTTTAATAACAGGAGCATGTCTTAATGGGGTAAAACATGGTCCTGTCAATAACAGAACAAACCAGTGATTATGGACTTTTATGGATTATGGAATTATGGAATTATGGATTTAATGATATTCTTACTGGATTCAGACTTACAGTCGGTGAAGAGCACTTATAGAGCTTTATAAGCCACTATGAACATGGATTAATCCATAGAGCTGATCAATAACCTCACCTCACCTGAGGTCTGTACAGAGAGACTGAACATTCTACAGTATCATTCTCATGGAGAAGACAGTGAGGAGCACTGAGTAAGCAGGTTAGAGTGGAGGAGTGGAGCTCTGTGGAGCTTCATATGGGTATTATAGCACTTTATGTCATATTGAGATGTAAAGCCTTATACTGTGGTGTTACAACACTGTGTGCGGTAATGAACTAGGCCTGTGTGCGTGTGTGGTTATGACCTATGGCTGTGTGCATGTGTGGTAATGCACTAGTACAGGTATTAATGCTACTGTTGAGCTTTATGAAGCATTATGAACACTGTGTAGATCTTTATTACAGCACTTCTAATCAGATATAGAGGGAGAAAGAGGACCACTCAGGCCTGTTCATGCAAAACTGAGCTTCACCCCACTGCTCTCTCTCTCTCGCTCTCTCTCTCTCTCTCTCTGTCTGACTGTTTACTGTGCAACACTGTTTCTTAGTGTTCAACTAGGTGGGCTGTGGGGAGGGGGGCTGCTTTCACTTCCTACTTTAGTGCTGCTGATAACTGCTGCTGACAGTGTGTGACGATAATGCTTTTTCAACTCCTGAGGGAATTATGAAGCAGTTTAATCAGGTGTGTTAGAATAAGAATACAGATATATATATTTAGTGTTCAGTGTTCTGTATCACTAGAAACAGCAACCCAGAAATGTTAGTCAGACTTTGTGATGGATATTGAACACAATAGTTTCACAAACAGAAATATTTAAATCAAGTATGATTCTACTTCCTGTCATCCTGAACATTCTTAGAGCTCCTAAATCTATAAAGGTGGTAAAGATCTTAATGCAGCTATTTGTACAAGTAGGAATGCAGTATGTGTATAAATTACTAGACCAAGAAAATCAGCCCTGAGTAAGTAAACCGTTCTCTAGATTCTGGCCATAGGGGGTTTAACAGTTTGTAGTGAGGCCTTTTGGGCTACACAGGGCACCACACACATTTCAGCCATAGAGTGATTAGTACCTGCATGAGACTCAATATCTGTGGATTAAATTCACTCATATCACACCTGTACCACATAATCTGGGTTTAGTGTCTTTGGTCAGGTATGACAGGAACTAAGACTTAACAAACAGACACTCTGGACTAATGGGACTGACTTGAAATATACTGTCTTGTGACTCTTGGTAAATGGAATAAGGAATCTCAAGGCACTACTGGGATAGCATTCCCCTCAACCAACAGAAGGGACCCGTCCTTCCTCTGTCTAGTGGACACTGAAATAGACCACTAGTCAGTCCTTCTTACTTTAGTGCTGCTGCCTCCAGGATGTGAGTCTGATATCCTGAACTGTCAGTGTATCATAGTCACAGTGCTGTGTGGTTTAGTACCCTAAGCTGATGTAGAAGAGACTCAGGTCAGAGTCTACTGATGGTGATTAATAGACCTATGGAGTCTGAAATGGATCATGATGGTTCTGTAGAAGAACATGTTGTGGTTCTTCTGAGGGAAATAATGGGAGTATGAACAGTGTAATAAGTGCAGTGGTGAAAGAAGCTCCAGCTGATTCTCCTGTGCTCTTTATCACAGTGTACAGAGAGTAATGGAGCAGCAGGAACATGGCCAGTGAGGAAACCCACACAGCGTTCCTGCACACCTCCCAGTTCCACACTCCAGGATCAGTAGTGGGAGAGTTACTGATCAGTGTAGGACATTGGAGCTCCATGTAGCTGCTGGGAGATCTAAAATCTACTCCAGCACTGAGTTTCTCTATAGAACTCAGTGGTGAAGCGGGACTTTTAGAGCTGGACCTCCAGTTCAGGTCATTAATGTCCAAACTCAGTCAGAACTAAATCAATAACAGGACAAGTAATCAACATCTGACCCTCATCGATAGTTCTTTGGGGCTATCGGGATACAGAGCAGCTGCTGAGCATCAGCCAATCAGATCATTCAAACTAATAATCAATAATCAGACATTAGAACTCAGCTCGGATCCAACACCGATATGTGTCTGATCCTAATGATGTATCCCAATGATCATAAAATGATCCATCATTAAAATCAATCTCCAGCCTACAGACTCTCTACACTGACCTTTAAAATCCTTTCCTGATCCACAAACAGTCCAGTTCCAGACCTCCTCCTGAATCCTCCACAGAGTTTATATATAACTATAGCATGCTGGAGTAGCCGAGGTGTCTCCTGAAAGACCTACACAGTGATAGCTCAGTTTCCAAAGTTCTAGTGAGATGTTCCTTCTCCTGATGGAGATCCCTGTTCCACAGTGAGGAGAATGTCCCAAAGAGAGAACAGTGATCACTACTGTAGTGTGTTGGAGTTGATGAGTGGAGTGCAGCTTTAGCAGATGTTCTCATATCAGTGAGAGTTTCTGAGTCAGAGCAGTTCCTCTACAGCTGAGGGAGGTTTTTGTACCACCATCTAACACTGTGTGAACCATCTAACAGTGGTGTGGTACTGCTGACAGTAATAATCTCCTGCATCTTCAGACTGAACTCCACTGATGGTCAGAGTGAAGTCAAGTCCAGATCCAGTCCCATTGAAACGAGTTGGAACACCAGCCCAACGATCATCTCCACTATAGATTAGGAGTTTAGGAGCTTCTCCAGGTTTCTGCAGATACCAGGCGATGCAGCCAGGTGAACAGCTAGATGGTGCAGTGCTGGTTCTACAGTTGATGCTGACCGAGTCTCCTAGAGAAACAGTTTTCACTGCTTGACTCTGAGTCAAAGTAATCTCACCACTGCATCCTGAAATTATAAAATATATATAAGACACAAAACCTTTACAGAGTAACAATAAAAATGTACATTTAAACGTAATTTATGTTACCAAAACTATTCTGTAAACAAAAAGGATAAATCTAAATGAGTGAGTTACCTTGAGTCCAGAGGATGAGTGTCCAGATGAAGATGGAGACCAAAGTCATGGTTGGTGTGGGTGAAGTTGGTGGGGCAGCAGCTCTCAGTCGTGAAGTGTTAAACTCACAGGACTATAAACACTAGCAGAGCACTGAAGCATGGGCTGATAATGCAAAGTGGAACCTCTCTATGGAAATCATCTTTCTATCAACACTGAGTAAAGATGATGATGTTTATTGGATCTTGTTGATCAAACATTTCTGCTCGGTGTGGAATCTGATATTCCAAATCCAGCTTCTTTTAGAGATGTGGGAAAATGAAATCTCTCCTGATTCCCACCAGAGTGTTCTGAAAGAAGAACGAATGATCTGAGCGTTCTACTCCATTTCACTCCCCCAGATGATCCTTCAGTCATTCAGTGGAGAGGAACAATAAGGGGGTCACAGAGGTCTGTGGAGGTCAGTAGTGGAGACTATTGCTGGGAAGTGAAGTATTCCCTTTAATGTCCAGCAGAGGGCCATCTCATATTGGGCACTTCTAACTGTCTTTGCCTTTCATTGGAGGGTCTCTGCAGCTCCTACTGCCCCCCAATCTGTCTGGATCAGGGTTTCTGGTGGAGGAAACACAATGAAAACAGTAAGAAGCTTTTAATCTGATCCTTTTAGAATCATTTCAGCTCTTTTAACCACTGGATATTTAGTCTTTAGGAAGTGTAGTTGGTTCGTCTGGTGTGGAACTCCAAAAGAAGCCAGCGTGTCCTCGGTTTAGATCTTTTACTGCTTCAGAAGTAACCCTTGTTGGAAATAAAAGACAGGACGTGTGTAGGATTCACAGTTTGGAGCTGATTCCATTATTAGATGACTGTAGAATCCATTAATATTGTGTTCTAGATCAGAAATAGTGCGTGTAGAGGCTGAAGAGAGCGGCGTGTTTAGAGCAGGAGGTTTTTGTACAGCCGGTGAAGCAGGTTGTATCACTGTGGTACACGTTCGGTGGAGGAACTAAACTGACAGTTGGAAGTAAGTACACTTTTCCTCCTTATTCAAAAGGAACCTCTTATTAAAATAAGCTCATAATAAACTAATTCTGAACATTAAGTAATGGTTGTTCTTCTAAACCTCTAAATTATTAAGTCCTGATTTTTTTAGTGTGTTATTATCATTTCTATATGCAGGTACACTGAATATGCTTTTGAGAAAGTCAGTAATAATTAATATTGGTCTAAAACTGAACTACAGTTATTATACAGAACAGTTTGTTCAAATTCATAAGGTCTAAAAATGACAGATATAAGAAATGAACTGATCTGAAGTGTTAGAGTTGATCTGCTCTGGGTTTGGAGGTCTGAGCAAATAAAGAAATAGACAGTTACTAACTATAGTTAATATAATAAACCAGGTTTAAACTGTAATATTAGAGATTTAACTCCATTAAAGTCATTTATTAATCTCACTATTCAGAATCAGCTCCATCAGTTTGTTCTGCAGTGAAGTATGATGGAGGTAAAAGTACCACCACTGATTCAGAACATGATGACCAGCTCGTTAGTGCTCAGTGAGACTGTCCTGTAGGAGACATTAAGAGGTGTTAATGAGAGTTCTGAACTGTGTTCAGGACACTTCATCTGTTGTTAGTTACATTATGAGTTAGGAAGGTTCTAGTTGTTCCACTGTGTAAAGAGGAGCTAGTACATGTTCTCCAGTGCTAGAACACATTTGTGTTTGTGCTTCCTCTCCAGCCGGTTCCACGGTGAAGCCCTCCATGTCTCTGCTGCCCCCCTCCTCTCTGCAGCTGTCTGGGGGATCCGCCTCGCTGCTCTGCCTGCTGTCTGGCTACTCTCCACAGGGGGCGCAGGTGAGCTGGACAGTGGGGGGCTCAGAGGTGAAGGAGGGGGTTCTGACCAGCGGTGAAGAAGAGAAGAACGGCCGCTACAGCCGCAGCAGCACCCTGACCCTCAGCAAAGCACGCTGGGACCAGGGGGAGGAGGTCATCTGTAAGGTCTCCCATAGCAACCAGGATCAGCAGATCCCGCTCCTAAAGAGCCAGTGTGAAGGCTAGCAGCTCCAAGATAGAACTGAACATAGAGCTGCTTTCACATGCGTCTACAATATAGTTTAAACTCTACACAGTGCTGGTGTTAGTGTGTGTACTGTGTTCAGTGTCCTGTTGCTGTATCTGTGCTTTTGCTGTGCTGAATAAAGCTTGATTTTGGACATTGTGAGTTGTGTTATTGTAATGAATGGTGATGGTCAGTGTTGGTAGAGAGGGAGTTCAGCTGTAGAGTCAGTGCAGTGCTGTGTGCGGTTCTTGAGGGAGTGTGTCTGAATGAAGCTGAACATCTGGTGACAGTGCTGCTCTATTCTGGGAGAAAGAGGACCACTCAGGCCTGTTCATGCAGATCTGAGTTTCACCCCACTGCTCTCTCTCTCTCTCTCTCTTTCTCTCTCTGTCTCTCTCTCTCTCTCTCTCTCTCTCTCTCTCTGTCTGACTGTTTACGGCTTAACGCTGCTTCTTAGTGTTCAGCTGGGTGGGCTGTGGGGAGGGGGGCTGCTTTCACTTCCTACTCTAGTGCTGATGATAACTGTGTGTGTGTGGTGGTCACAGTGTATCAGACCTCCTTCAACTCATCAGGGAGTTATGAAGCTCTGCATCAGTAGAGTCAGGTGTGTTAGAGTCAGACTACAATAATATTTACAGTCTCAGTTCCCCATTTACCACTGTCGTGGAAATTTGACAAACTCAGTCTGGACTGCCTGTTGAGAAATAATAGAAAATGATTTATTAAAGGAGAAGAAGGTTTACAGCATACAAAGAGGATAGGATATAGGAGTGGTCCCGTGTCCCTCCTGAACGAGATATATGTACTACCTAGATAGTTCTTTAGAGACAGGGAGGTGAGCTTGTGTATCAGTATGTCACAAGGCCCCAGAAGCTCGAAAACAGAGCAACATGAGCTGCACAGAACACTTAATCACATATAGAGAACACACTGACCTCTGATTTACAACAACTGCTTAATCATGCACAGCTTAGCAATAACTCTGAAAACTACTTCTACAATAATAACTTGAATTTCTCTCACACCACACAGTGTTCTAGGTTTATACGGTCTTGTTTAAGAAGAATGGACTGAATACAGTCAGAGTAAAGGGTGATGTAGTGGACAGTGATGAGGTCATAAGGGATTTACCAGTTTATAGTGATGCCTATTAGACACCATGGGGCACCAGCTACGTTTCAGTGATAGAGTGATCAGTAACTGAATGAGACTTGATTTGTGTGTTCTATATTTGTTCTCGGGGCACTGGGGTCATGTGTTCTGGGTTTTAGTGGTTTTGTTGGGAGCAGAGAAAGAGCAGACTCAAGTGGGTCCAGGGGACTGGAATAAAAAGTACTGTCCTGGAAGTCTTGTTACATGAAGTAGGGAATCTGGAGGCAGCATTGGGTTATTCCCCTCAGTCAGCAGAATCAAATCAAATCAACATTTATTTTTATAACGATTTTTACAACAGATGTGTCACAAAGCAGCTTTACAAAGAAGCTTTACAAAGAATCTGGTGTTCGAGCCCCCAATGAGCAAGCCGAGGGCGACAGTGGCAAGGAAAAACTCCCTTAGTTAGGAAGGAAGAAACCTCAAGATGAACCAAGACTCAAAGGGGGAACCCATCCTCCTCAGGTCAACACCGGATACAAGACAGCACAGGAAAGGAGAGTGTAGTGTCTGATTAGTCTGTAATGATGTTGGTGGGTCATAAGATGGGTCAGCAGGCACAGGCCAAGCTTCCACAGTGCAGGACAGCCAGGAGCTCGGTGGGGGTTAAAGGCTCCCAGTGGCTCCCAGTCAGAGCAGATGTAGCAACAGCATCAGGCCACACAGGACGGGCAGCAGTTCAGCTCAGACAGAGAGATCAGACAGACCGTTAACTCTGACAGACCTGAACACACTATACGGTGTTAACAGAGAGATCAGACAGACTGTGAGCTCTGACAGACCAGAACACACTATACGATGTTAACAGAGAGATCAGACAGACTGTTAGCTCCGACAGACCTGAACACACTATACAGTGTTAACAGAGAGATCAGACAGACTGTTAGCTCTGACAGACCTGAACACACTATACGGTGTTAACAGAGAGATCAGACAGACTGTTAGCTCTGACAGACCTGAACACACTATACGATGTTAACAGAGAGATCAGACAGACTGTTAGCTCTGACAGAAGACCTGAACACACTATATGGTGTTAACAGAGAGATCAAACAGACTGTTAGCTCTGACAGACCTGAATACACTATACGGTGTTAACAGAAAGATCAGACAGACTGTTAGCTCTGACAGACCTGAACACACTATAAGATGTTAACAGAGAGATCAGACAGACTGTTAGCTCTGACAGAAAACCTGAACACACTATACGATGTTAACAGAGAGATCAGACAGACTGTTAGCTCTGACAGAAGACCTGAACACACTATACGGTGTTAACAGAGAGATCAGACAGACTGTTAGCTCTGACAGACCTGAACACACTATACGGTGTTAACAGAGAGATCAGACAGACTGTTAGCTCTGACAGAAGACCTGAACACACTACACGATGTTAACAGAGAGATCAGACAGACTGTTAGCTCTGACAGAAGACCTGAACACACTATACGGTGTTAACAGAGAGATCAGACAGACTGTTAGCTCTGACAGACCTGAACACACTATACGGTGTTAACAGAGAGATCAGACAGACTGTTCGCTCTGACAGAAGACCTGAACACACTACACGATGTTAACAGAGATTAGACAGACTGTTAGCTCTGACAGAAGACCTGAACACACTATATGGTGTTAACAGAGAGATCAGACAGACCGTTAGCTCTGACAGAAAACCTGAACACACTATACGTTGTTAACAGAGAGATCAGACAGACTGTTAGCTCTGACAGACCTGAACACACTATATTGTGTTAACAGAGAGATCAGACAGACTGTTAGCTCTGACAGAAGAACTGAACACACTATACGGTGTTAACAGAGTGCAGCAGTGACTCCGGCAGGCCTGGTAATACAGCAGGACAGGGAGAGCCAGAAGGTCACACAGACATGAGGGCTCCCTGAGAAGTCAGTGCCCCTCTGCTCCACCGTCAACACACCTGAGTGAACATGAAGAGCAGCGGGACCACCGCACCAACATTCCCAGTTTACCCAACACTCTCTGTCAGTGGACCCCTAGACCTGCACCTTTTATCTATCAGAAAGAAAAGACTAATTACCAAAAGCTCCACTAAACAGGTAGGGTTTAAGCCTGGGCTTAAAGACTGAGGCTGTGTCTTAGTCCCGAACACTAACAGGTAGGTTATTCCAAAGCTGGGGGGCCTTGTATGAAAAGGCTCTGCCCCCTGATGTAACTTTGTTAATTCTAGGCACTAATAGAGAACCTGCACTTTGAGACCTAAGGTCACGTGAAGGCTTATAGTACGAGATAAGTTCAGTAAGGTAGGTAGGAGCGAGGCCGTTTAGAGCCTTATAAGTCAGAAGAAGAATTTTATACTCAATACGGAATTTAACTGGTAACCAGTCTAAGCTCGATCAGACTGGGCTGATATGATCAGACTGGGCTGATGTGATCAGACTGGGCTGATATGATCAGACTGGGCTGATGTGATCAGACTCTCTAGCTCCTGTAAGGACTCTAGCTGCAGTCTTTTGGACTAGCTGAAGTTTGTTAAGGCTTTTGCTGGAACAGCCAGAAAGCAGGGCATTACAGTAATCCAGCCTTGAGGTAATAAAGGCGTGAACTAGTTTTTCTGCATCCTGTAGTGACAGTGCATTTCTTAATTTCGCAATATTGCGAAGATGTAGGAAAGCTATTCTCGTGATATTATTAATATGCTCATCGAAGGCCAGATCAGGATCGATTGTGACACCAAGACTTTTAACAGAGGTAAAGGAGCTGTTTAGATTGAGTGGTAATGCAGACAGCTGGTTTCTAACACTTTTGGGACCGAGAAGAAGAACTTCTGTTTTGTCTGAGTTCAATAGGAGGAAGTTACTGGACCTCCAGTCTCTTATGTCTCTAACACAGTCCTCTATCTTATTAAGGTGAAGTGGATCATCTGGTCTAGCTGAGATATACAGTTGTGTGTCATCAGCATAGCCGTGAAAATTTATGTTCTGGTTTCTGATTATGGTACCGAGTGGTGCATATATAAGGTAAATAATATAGGTCCTAGGACAGATCCCTGTGGAACACCAAACTTTACTTTTGTGTGAGTGGACGATTGACCGTTTATATTTACAAATTGATAGCGGTCACTTAAGTAAGATCTGAACCATGAAAGAGCTATTCCTGTTACTCCTACAGGGTTCTCCACCCTGTCTAGTAGGATGGAGTGGTCTATTGTGTCAAATGCTGCACTAAGATCCAGTAGGACCAGTAAGGATGAGTTACCTCTGTCAGCAAATATTAAAAGATCGTTTACAATTTTCACCAGTGCTGTCTCGGAGCTGTGATGAGGCCTAAAGCCAGACTGGGATTATTCATGTATGTTGTTCCTGTGCAGATAGGAGCTGAACTGTTGTGCTACAGCTTTCTCTAAAATCTTTATTATAAATGGAAGATCTGAAATGGGTCTGTAGTTTGCGAGCTCATAGGGATCAAGATTAGGTTTCTTAATTAAAGGCTTAATTACTGCTAGTTTAAGGGATTTTGGGACGTAACCAAGGCTACGAGATGAGTTTATTATAGACAGAAGAGGCGTGGTTATTTCTGGGAGGAGTTTCTTCAGTAAACTAGTTGGAACTGGATCTAGTATGCATGTAGGTGACTTTGAGGATGGAATGATTTGAAGTAAATCTCTTTGTTGGAGTAGAGAAAAAGATTCCAGCCTCTCTGCCGGAGTTATACTGTGCTCTAGATTTGCATTAACACTTGAAGCTGTTAACTGCGCATTTTGTATTTTTAGCCTAATTGTTTCAATTTTATCATTGAAGAAATTCAGAAAGTGATTGCTCCTGTATGTTGACTGTATCTGGGGTTCAGTCGCAGATTGACTCTTGGTTAATTTAGAGATTGTGCTAAATAATAATCTTGGATTATTTTTGTTATTATCTATCAGTGAGGACAGATAAGATGAACGTGCTACACTCAGAGCTGTTCTATAGTCTGTGAGGCTATCCTTCCAGGCAGACTGGAATACTTCAAGTTTAGTCAGGCGCCATTTATGCTCTAGTTGTCTGACGGTCTGTTTTAGAGCTCGAGTGTGATCATTATTCCATGGAGCAAGTTTCTTCTGCCTCATTCTTTTACGTTTTAATGGATAATGGAATATATTTAAGGTAGAGTGAAAAGTGTCCTCCAAGGATTGGATAAGAATATCTAGATCAGTGGGCTCAGACAAACATGCTGATCTGGGAGGTTTTCGATAAAGCTACGAGGTGTAGAGGATGTCATAGTGCACTTAACACAGTATTGTGTGGATAAACCTATAGTACGACTAAAGCTAATTTCATATGAGATTAGATAATGGTCTGAGACTGCTGTGGTCTGAAGGAGAATACTTAGATTATCTATGTTCACTCCAAACATCAGAATTAAATCCAGAGTGTGGCTACAGTAATGAATTGGTCCCATTATATTCTGAGTGATACTGAACGAGTCTAAGATGGATAAAAATGCCTCACTAAGTGGATCCTGTGGTTTGTATAGGTGGATATTAAAGTCTCCAACAATTATTACCTTATTTGAAACTGTTATTAAACTTGATAAAAAGTCAGCAAACTCCTGTAAACCTTTAGAGTAGGGCCCTGGTGGCCTGTAGAATGTAATTAGTGAAAACAAGTGTTTTTTTGTTCTTTGATCAAGTATATTGATGTATTTTGATACAGAGCATCAAAATTATGACCAGTAATGAGTTCATTAATAAGGACGGCCTTAGATGTAAGTGATCTGATATTTAGCCCAGTACTGGACCGATACCCATACTCGGTGCAGCTGTGGGTTAAAATGTACATGTTTCTAAATCAAGAAGTGCATTCCTTCAGACAAATCCATGAACATAGAAAGCTCTGTGAGCATCTACAGGATTAATGATGATGTAATTGATTAGTGTTCCTAAAACCACGGGGGAAAGATTCAGTGTGTACCTGTCTCCTGTAGATACTCCACAGCATTAGCTGAGGTTTCAACAAGCTAATGAAATGTTCAATCTCCTGATAAAGATCCCGCATCCACCGTGGAGAACTTCCAAAAACTACCCAGAGAGAGAACAGTGATCCCTACTGTAGTGTGTTGGAGTTGATGAGTGGAGTGCAGCTTTAGCAGCTGTTCTCAGATCAGTGAGAGTTTCGGAGTCAGAGCAGTTCCTCTACAGCTGAGGGAGGTTTTTGTACCACCATCTAACACTGTGTGAACGGAGTGGTGCTACCCTGCTGACAGTAATAATCTCCTGCATCTTGAGACTGAACTCCACTGATGGTCAGAGTATAGTCAAGTCCAGATCCAGTCCCACTGAAACGAGTTGGAACACCAGTCCAACGATCATCTCCACTATAGATTAGGAGTTTAGGAGCTTCTCCAGGTTTCTGCAGATACCAGGCGATGCAGCCAGGTGAACAGCCAGTTGGTGCAGTGCTGGTTCTACAGTTGATGGTGACCGAGTCTCCTGGAGAAACAGTTTTCACTGCTTGACTCTGAGTCACAGTTATCTCACCACTGGATCCTGAAATTATAAAATATGTATAAGACACAAAAACTTTACAGAGTAACAATAAAAATGTACATTTAAATGTAATTTATGTTACCAAAATGATTCTGTAAACAATAAATGATAAAGCTAAATGAGTAAGTTACCTTGAGTCCAGAGAGTGAGTGTCCAGATGAAGATGGAGACCAAAGTCATGGTTGGTGTGGGTGAAGTTGGTGAGGCAGCAGCTCTCAGTCATGAAGTGTTAAACTCACAGGACTATAAACACTAGCAGAGCACTGAAGCATGGGCTGATAATGCAAAGTGGAACCTCTCTATGGAAATCTCTTCACCAAACCCCTCTATAATAAACACATAGGATTATTTAGATGGAGGTAAAAGGTGTAGTTCAGGTGTGTTAGTTCAGTAGTAGTTGATCTATAAAGATCATAAATAGCTGATGAATGGAGAAGTGTTGAGGGTAAACAGTGTGAGGAGTAATGTAGGTGTATGTACAGGGACTTCACTGAAATGGATCAGTGTGGTTCTCTTTCAGTGGAGGAACTAAACTCAGTGTGAAAAGAGACTTTTATTCTATTTAAACAGGAGATTTATTTCATTATTCTCATCATCAGTTCCACTGAAACACACCCACACACAGTCCATTCTACAGAAGAACCACACACTCATTTAGTGCTGTGTGCGGTTCTTGAGGGAGTGTGTCTGAATGAAGCTGAACATCTGGTGACAGTGCTGCTCTATTCTGGGAGAAAGAGGACCACTCAGGCCTCTCTCTCTCTCTTTCTCTCTCTCTCTCTCTCTGTCAGACTGCTGTTTACTGCTTAACGCTGCTTCTTAGTGTTCAGCTGGGTTTGCTGTGTGGAGGGGGGCTGCTTTCACTTCCTACTCTAGTGCTGATGATAACTGTCAGTGTGTCAGTCTAATAATAGCAGCTCTATGTAGCACCTGTTATTGGTACTCCAGATCATAGCACAGTGTTTCTGTTGTGGTGGGTTCTAATAAAATGTCTTCAAAAGCTATCTGTTCCTCATGCTTTAATCTTTCATCACCGGGTCAGTGTTTTAATGCCCCAACACTGGAAGAACCAAACGGAGAACCTCACCAAAGAGAAGACCAGAACAGAACATACCCACACTGGTCTAACCTGGAACACACAGTACTCAGATCAATCCATATGACCAAACAGACCATAAGTGGACTACACTTCCCTGACCAGTAACCAACAGTACATGTGACTTGACTGGTGATGACATACGTGGACGTGTCTGTTGTTGAGAAAAGAGAAGACAACCCAGGTCAACCTGCTGGAGAACCTCTTCTAGGTCTTCTTATCTCCAGTAGTTGATCTGCGCTGTTTCTGGATATAAACAAACATCTGGAACAGCAGCTCAAACACTCACAGGTCATCTATAAGCTCTGCCATCTCAGTACTACTGTTTACTACCACTGTGCAGCACCTCTGTTGACCTTAAGGAAGCATACTTTCCACTAAACACGGTTCCCTGAATAGCACCATGGTTCTAAGAAGCATCCAGATCAAGAATCTGGGCTCTTTTGGTTGAAGCACTATGTGTGAAAGTACATGTGTGCTCCCCTCACCTGTTTGAAACCCCAGGTGCTACAAACACAGCACACATGTGGTAGTAATCCTCTGTCTTCTTCTATTGGGTTAATGGCAGGTAGCAAGCCTGGTATGTAGAGCATTACTGCCACCTGCTGGACTGGAGCCTGGAACACCCATATCAGGAGTTAATCCACTTCTACATGAGAATATATGGTTACTAATTCAGGATTTTACTCTTCAGAGGCACTTATCTCTGAAACCTGTTGTTTTCAGAACTTAAATGTTCCTCATATGTTCCCAGGTTTAACTCATGACAGCCTCCTAAACTTTAAGCTCTCCTCTTTCCACATGATCACCAAAAACCTCCATCCTTCTGTTCTCATACTCTTAGCAGTACATTAGTACCTGGTCTACCCTGGGTGAGTGACTGGACAAGGGACTGAGTAACACCTGAGACTGGGACAGGTAGCCTAACAGAACCAGGGATGGGGACTGACTCAGTGACTGGAACAGGAACTGACAGACATGGACTGTAACAGGTACAGGCTCAGAAACAAATACTGGAACACACACAAGATGGAACAGGAACAAAACCTGGGGTGGGAGACTGAACACAGGATGTGGACTTTCAGGCTGGGCAGGGAACTGGAAGGGTGGGAAGTCAGAGAACAGGAAGGGCAGTCTAGGAGTTAAGAGCACAGGCAACCGGGCAGGTAAGTGCGAGTGCAGCTGGTCAGGGAACTAGAAGGATGAAGCAGGGGTGTAAGGGTCTGCATGAACCGCTGTCATGTTCTAAGCAGCTGAAGTTGCAGAGGTTGCAGCAACCACGTCTTGGGCTGCTGCAGGAACAGGTGAGGAGCTGAAGGGACATTAAAATTCTGGAGGCTCAGCAGAATCAGAATCAGAATCAGAATCTCTTTATTTCACCAAGTATGTTACACATACAAGGAATTTGTCTTGGTAAGAGCAACACGGATGACAAGTAACAAAAACACAGAACACAGAACACAGATTATTTACAGTATTAAACTAAAGGAAAATTACACTAAACAATAAATAGGGTCGGGGATAAATTAAAAAAAGTAAAAAGTACTAAAGGTAATGAAGCTAAAGAAGCTGAGAGATTTAGTTGAAAAATAGAAAGTTACAGATGACCTGAATATTAACAGAATGAGAACATCTGTACAGGTGTGCAAATAGGCAGAGTGCAAATGGGCAGAGTGCAGATAGGCAGAGTGCAGATAACTGTTCAGTCCGGTTTGTACAGTTCAGTGTATGTTTTGAGGTTTACAGTGGGAGGTGTCCACTGTGGTTGAGGAGCGCTACAGCTCTGGGGAAAAAGCTGTTAGCATGACGTGCTGTGCTGGTTTTGATGGACCGCAGTCTTCTACCAGAGGGGAGTGTCTGGAAGAGGAGGTGTCCAGGATGTGAGGGGTCAGATGTAATTTTGCCAGCACGCTTCCTCACCCTGCTGGTGTAGATCTGCTGAAGTGATGGCAGGTTACATCCAATGATCCTCTCTGCTGTCCTGATGATGCGCTGGAGTTTGGTTCTTTCCTGTGAGGTGGAGGAACCAAACCAGATGGTTATGGAGGCTGTGAGAATGGACTCGATGATCGCTGTGTAGAACTGGATCATCAGGGTCTGTGGCAGGTGGAATTTCTTGAGCTGTCTCAAGAAGAACATTCTCTGTTGAGCTTTCTTGATGATGGAGATGGTGTTTTTCTCCCATTTCAAGTCTCTGGAGATGGTGGTGCCCAGGAACTTGAGTGACTCCACCATGGATACTGCAGTGTTGTTGATGTGGAGGGGGGGAACGGGGGGTGGATTGCGTCGGAAGTCCACCACCATCTCTACAGTCTTTTCTGTGTTTAGCAGCAGGTGGTTGTTGCTGCACCAGGACACCAGCTGCTCAATTTCCTTTCTGTAAGCAGACTCATCACCGTTGGCTATGAGGCCCACCAGAGTGGAGTCATCTGCAAATTTCAGGATCTTTACAGCTGGATCTTTGGAGACACAGTCATCAGTGTAGAGGCTGAAGAGAAGGGGTGAAAGAACACAACCCTGTGGGACTCCAGTACTGAGAGTCCGAAAATCTGAAGTTTGCTTCCCCAGCCGCACCTGCTGTCTCCTGTCTGTCAGAAAATCCACGATCCACCGACACATGGAGTCTGGCACTGACAGCTGGGAGAGTTTGGCCTGAAGAAGCTGCGGTAGAACTCATTCAGGTCGTTGGTGAGGTGTCGGTCGTTCAGGAGGAGGGGGGTCTTTCTCACCTTGTGACCAGTGAGAAGCTGAAGGCCTCTCCAAGCTGAAGATGGGTCGTTAGCAGTGATGTGTCTGTTCAGCTGCTCTGAGTACTTACTCTTTGCAGCTCTAATCCCTTTCTCCAGTCTGTATTTGGCCTCCTTAAACACAGTTTTATCTCCACTCCTGAACGCTTCCTCCTTTTCCCTCCGGAGCTGTTTGAGTTCTGCAGTAAACCAGGGTTTGTTGTTACTGTATCTCACCTGTGATTTAGTTGAGATACAGCTGTCTTCACAGAAACTGATGTATGACGTCACAGTGTCTGTGTATTCGTCCAGTCTGTCTGTCGCCTCCTCAAACACAGTCCAGTTTGTGGATTCGAGGCAGGCCTGCAGCTTCTCAGTGTCTCCACTGGTCCACCTCTTCACTGTTGTGATGACCGGCTTGTTGGTTTTGGGTTTCTGCCGGTAGGTTGGAATGAGGTGAACGAGGCTGTGATCGGAGAGCCCGACAGCTGCGCGCGTGACCGCGCGATAGGCATTCTTGATACAGGTGTAGCACTTGTCCAGTGTGTTGCCTTCTCGTGTTGGACACGCGATGTGTTGTCTGTATTTGGGAATCTCCTTCGTGAGGTCTGCGCTGTTAAAATCCCCCAGAATGATGAGAAGTGAGTCCGGGAACTCCCGCTCCACTTTCGTTATCTGTTCCGCCAGCTGTTTCAGCGCGTCGCTCGTGCACGCGCTTGGCGCAATGTAGATGCCGGCCAGAATGAATGAGCTGAACTCTCTGGGAGAGTAGAACGGCCTACAGGTTATGAACAGAGATTCCAGATGAGGGGAGCATGATTTTAACAGTACCGTAGTGTCTCTACACCAGCGCTCGTTGATGTAGAAGCAGATTCCTCCTCCTCTGCTCTTGCCGCTGCGCTCCGCGTCTCTGTCCGCTCTGTGCAGCTGGAAGCCCGGGAGGTGCAGCGCGCTGTCCGGGGTCAGCTCGGACAGCCAGGTCTCCGTGAAGCAGAGCGCAGAAGCAGCAGAGAAGTCCTTGTTGGTTTGGTTGAGCAGAAGTAGTTCCTCAGTTTTGTTGCTGAGAGATCGGAGGTTGGAGAGGAACAATGACGGTAAAGGTGTGCGTGCCCCGCGCCGCCTCAGACGCACGAGCGTGCCAGCTCGTCTGCCCCTGCGCCGGCTTCTCCACAGTCTCCTGGCGAGGCCGAGCGCAGTCAGCGTGGCTGTTGTGAGGATCTCTGCACAAACTGAAGGTTCCTGAATAAATTCCGGGATGCTTTCAGGGGAAATGTTGTTCCTGAAGCTCAGTAGTTGTTCCCTGCTCCAACTAACTGAGTTTGACGTACAATAGACAGCATTAACAAACAAAAACAAACACCACACAGAGGAGCTCGTCACCGTGGCTGCCATTCTCGGCGCCATCATTAGAAGCGAAAGTGTTTGTAGACAAGTCTGGAGGCTAGGTGACAGCAAGGAGGATCCAGAGGGTCCAGAAGCTCAGATTTGGGGGCCACAGGCAAGACAAGACACTAGGAGGCTTAGGCAAGGCAGGAAACTGGGCCATTGGTGGAGTAGAAAACCTGAGAGCAATATGCAGGTTAGGAGCTGGAACATCCTTGGAGGCAGATGGGCTTAGTGTGATGTCCGAGGAGGCAGGCAAGCCTGTTATGAAATATTCAGATGCAGGAGGAATATAAAATATAATAGGAATATTAAAGTCCAGATGGTCAGGAAACTGGGAGGGCTAAACAAAACTGGGAACCAGTACAGAAATAGGAGGAGATTTTGTACTGTGATTTTGTACAATCATAATTTTTCACTATTCAGCAAAATGTTACAACATTAGAAATTTAATTAATCATTGTGAAATCCATGAAATGACTGGTTGGCTTGTAAATTTGGTGCAAAGATCATACATAGGATTTTTCTATGATAAAGTTTATTCGGGTTGCCACAGCAGCAGCTGATGGCAGACTGGAAATAAAGTTACAGCATATAAAGTCAGACTGAAGTGTTGACATTGTCCCATCAACAACTACTTCAAAGATTAACTCTCTAAGTACTATAGAATTACAAGAGGAAATTGGTTGGTGATTCCACATAGTCGGATACAACAAATACTGGAGTGTGATGTACATCAGGATGTGAAAGAGTGTAGAGAGGGCGCTAACACATTTGCCATAGTCCACTGCCTGATCAGAAATTAGAGATCAGAAACTTCAGTCCTGTTGTATATTTTCAGAGGTGAAACATGAGATACTTTTACACATGCAAAAATCTGACTACACATTGACAGAGTTTCATGAATTTGCTAAATTATTTTTATTATTTTTATTTTTAATGATTTTTAACAGCAAGGTATTTGTTTTGTTACAAATTATTCATGCTTCTCATTGACGTTACAATTGACACTGGGTGGTTTAGCAGAACTTTGGTACTAGTTTCGTTTTTGGCAATCATGGCATTGTTGTCCACACACTGAACAATTTCCCATGCAACTGCATGACTATTTTTGCACCATCTGCAGTTGGGGATGCCCTATGGGAATGACTTAGAGTTTGAATGATTTCTGCTTTCTATTTGAAACTGTCCTTCCAACTACACTTGTGGCTTGTGTGGCTAGTGTTTTGCTGATTCTTGCTCTCATGACAGATTGGAAGGGCTTTGGCTCATTTTAATGCAGTATTAGTTCGTATTAATTTGTACTATTAATCTCTTAAAACATAATACCACACATTTCTGGTCACAGATAAGCTTGAATAATCTGAATTACTCTTATTAACCTAACCTTAAAATGCATACAAGTATGGTGGCCTATATTTTTGCAGCCCATTTAAAATTCTTAAAGCTGATTTAGGCACAATTTAATCATTTTGCATAAAATTGATTAAAGCACATTTAAATGTATCAGAGCCAACTGAATTATAATTCAAATGATCAGAAACTGAATCTTTTTTATTTTTACATTACTGGTATGGCTACAGTAATAGATGCAATCAATAATAACATCAGTTAAATCTTTAATATCAGCTTCTTGGCCTTTCAAGTATTGTTTCCTTTAGGAATTAATTTACAAAAGATTTACCTGAGAATCTCTAGTTTACAGTGTGGACTCTTCAGTCCAGCAGAGAGCAGTTCCACTCCTGAATCCTGCAGGTCATTGTTACTGAGGTCCAGTTTTTCCAGTGAGGAGTTTACTGATTGTAGAAATGATCCCAAATATTCACAAGCTTCCCCTTGAAGTTTACAGAGGCCTAGTCTGCAGAGGGACAACATAACATATTTAAGGAGGGACTACTGAAAGGAAAAGTATATTTTGCTACTTAGTAAGAATAGAATCCTCAAGATATTTCAAATTTTTACAAACATTTTGCCAGGTTTTCCAATCTCCTTAAGAAAAACATGGTGGACAGATTATAGAACATACAAATACACAGTTTCAACAGTGTTGTCTATGAAGGGTACAAACAGAAACATGTTGTATTAAGGCATGCAAAAACAAATGCATCTATGTACTGTGTGTTCCCCTGTTGCTGCAGATGACTTGTTGAGTAACTGATCTACTGATTCCCCCAGTAAGCAGGGTTCTATCCCAGCACAGAGAAACACTGATTAAACTTCAATGGTTTGCTGGTAGTGTAATGGTGTCTGTCTGGTTTTGTGTATAAGACAACATTTTATCTGTTCTGTTATCAGCAATCTTAACAACTTAACAGGGAAACTTGTATTGTGTTAATGACAAATACATTATTATTCATGCAGCCCCAGTTACAAGTACGGTTACATGGACTGAAACAGTAATTAAAAATGTAAAACTAATTACTGTAAAAATATATAATCGGTTTATTGTGGTTACAGATTGTGGTGACAACTCAGCATTTTTTTCCTATTTAAAAATGAATTCACACAAGTGTCCTTTAATCCATTCACCATGCTGCACTAGAACTCTTCTATGATGTTCTCTGCAATACCGCACCAGTACTTTAGTAATAACTATGTTTTAATGTAACAACCTCATTCCATATATCTACATACTGCAAATCTGTGTTACATCCTGCTGTACCTTGTACTTTTACACTTTAAGAACAGTCACATCTCCATTTTATTGTATTCTATTACATATTTATTTTGTTGTGTTTATATATTCTATTTGTTTTTATCTATTTTGTGTTATTATTTTTATAGTTTCTATGAGTACTGTGTGTCTACCCCATACTTAAGAGGCTGTAACACTGTAATTTCCCCTTGGAATCAATAAAGTGTCATCTTATCTTCACCTGAGTGTCTCCAGTTTACAGTGTAAAACTCTTCAGTCCAGCAGGGAGCATCTCCACTCCTGAATCCCACAAGTCATTGTTACTAAGATCCAACTCTTTCAGGGAGGACTTTACTGACTTTAGAGCTAATCCCAAGTGTTCACAAGCTTCTCCATGAAGTTTACAGAGAACTAGTCTGCAGAGGAAAAACATAACATCAAATATTCAAGGAAGGATTACTGAATGTAAAATGATAAATGTGTTGTTTAGAGTTAGATACTAGAATTCATTAAGAAGTCATTTAAATAATAAATATGGCTGTTAATCATTGTGGTTTTCATTAAGCATTTGTTTTGTTAATCATTCCGATAGGTTTTCAATATTGCAATTTTTTCAATCTTGAATAAATTAGATAGACCCTCACCTAAGTGTCCAGTTTACATTGTGAACTCTTCAGTGCAGCAGAAAGCAGCTTCACTCCTGAATCCTGCAGGTCACTGTTACTGAGATCCAGTTCTCTCAGAGGGGCATTTGTAGATTTTAGAGCAGAACTAAGAGCTTTGCAGGAATCTTTGGTGAGGTTATAGCCAGCTAGCCTGCATACAAATAGTAAACACAATTTGTGTTACATAGTTTTATATTTCTCTATCTGGTTTTTATTTGAGAAGCATAAGTTTCAATAGGGTATTCAGGCTTTATTGATGTTTTTATACACACACACACACACACACACACACACACACACACACACACATATATATATATATATTTAGTTATAGTATCACTGAATTTTGAAACATTTTTGAGCCTTGTAGTTATGCTAGTATTTCAACTTTCCATGGTAACATTACCATGGATGTTTAATATTGAGAGAGACATATAGAGTTACTTAAACATGCGTGCTGGTTAGTTTTGCACTGATGACCATAACTTACTCTGAATCAGAGGGTACAGCTCCACTCCTGAGACTTTTCCCTATGAACACATCACTCTTCACAGACACAAAGCCAAGTCCAGTAGATTCTCTATGCTTCACCCTGAGAGGAGTTCATTATCAGAATTAAGTACTGAGTAATTGGCTTCTTTACTAATACTTATATTTTCTTTTTTCTTTTTAATCCTTTCTGAATTGTTTTTCTGTTTCCTCTGACTTTGGATTAATGGAATGTTGCTCACATTGGGTCAGGGGTTCCACCTTCACCGCCGGATTTCTGACGCTTCATTGTTGAGTTTTAAGTCCTTGCACACACTCAGATGGACTGCTCCCTGTGAACATTCCACATTTAAAAATTATGATGTGTGTGTGTGTGTTCTATTAAATACCTTGCTGATCCCTAGGAAACTAAAATCATTATAAACTCTATTATGAACTTTTATAAAGTAGCCTATAAGCAAATTCACTTAATCCCCACCATTCTGCACCCCAATAGTTCTGATCTTGTCACCTTACAACAGAACCTTATTTTCATTTACAGATGTGTTATGAAAGTTACTGTTCTTTCACCACATCATTGACTGTATATCATTGTTTTTATTTCATTCTGTAATTTTTATCTCTTTTATACACATACTTTAACTAGCACCTCTTGGTGATCTGAAATTGTCATGCTAACAAGAACAGTTACCACAGACATAGTTCCATTTACATACTACTTCTTTTGTACTTGTGGTGACATCTGCATGATCTCCCTTTTTAAAGTGCATCCAAAACTGCCGTCCAGTCTACTGCTCATAAAAATTGGTGCTTGTCAAGTTCTTAAGGTACAATCATGTGCTTACAGTGTGTCCAACATGAACTGATGCCTGACAAGCCAAGAACCCTACAGGGCACTCAGTGCCTAAGTAAACACAGGTGAATTCCTTATTTCATGCAGACAACTGTTTAAAGACCTAAACAGGGCCCCAAATCCGAATCCAATCTAAACCAATTGAAGACACAACAGAAAGCATATTTAGCCTCAACTGTTCCATTTCATTTCTTAATAATCACATATTTGAAATATCTTTTCCTCATCCACAACTTACCGAGAACGTGGACCTCCAATATGTGAATTTGGTTCTGCAGACACTGGCCTTGCGTAAAATACCCTCCACAATAATTTCTTTCTCTCTTGCGCTCTGTCTTTACATGCAGTCACATGTGACACCCATGGATCTTACTGTATTGGCGGAAGTGAAGCTTGTAGACAGAGTGTAGTTATGTTTGTGCTTTACATTAGCACTACTGTTTAATGTTAATGATTCCACTTAGATAGTAGATAGTTATCCATTATCCTTCCAGAAATTAACAATGCGCTGGACACTTCTGAACCCAATCCCAGTCATTCCAGCTTCTCCTTGTTTCCTTTGCTTAATGGAGAACAATATTTTGGCCCCTTTCACACTGTGATGCAGTTCCCACATGGCTGTTTAAGGAAAGAGAAGCTACTCACTACAGTTGTGGTTGGAATTGTCGCTAGCTGAAACATATTTATCACTGTAGTAATTGTTTAATCAATGGAACTTAAATATTTGCTTTTTTCACACAGTGACCCAGTTTGGTATGTTCTGCCCAGTACTTAAATTACTTGATGAAAGTCAGGCTTATCTATTTATGCACATCTTACACCTGGTGAGAAAGAATTAGATGTATTTTTATAGCCTGGTACAACCTATACTTTGTTGCCAGTTGCTGTTTCTCTACCAGCATTCTTATGAATGTTAACTTTTTTATCTCTCTAAATTTTGCCAGAATATTTTAGAGTTTAACTTCCCTCTTGCATGTTGGCCACATGGTGGTTGTGTAGATCAGTACACTGTGAATTGTGAGAGAGATTTTCTACTTATTTTTCCTTTTAATTTCAGTTTAGGGATTGATTAAGTGAGGGGAGTGTGTGGGCCTTTACTAATAATGGGGGTGAATGTGCTATGCTCATCAGAGTGTCAATGTGTTGCTAAAACACATGAATGTAATCACATGTGGTATTCGGATTGTTATATTAAAGGTGGTTCCAACTCTGGACAGACACATAATTGTTAAAATAATTAAAGTATGATTTTTACTGTTATTTTTTTCATTCACGTCTTTGCAGCATTCTGGTTTTTAACATGAAAACCTCTGGAAAAATCTAACTATCCACCTAGTCTGATAGTTCCGAACTCCAGGATCAGTGTGGGAGGGTGGAGCATCAGGATGCTGCTGGTAGGGCCTGGGGTGGACTGTGGCTCCCCCAAAGGGTCAGTCTGCCTGTCAGACTCCATTGTGGATCACTCTGTCTAACAACACACCACCTGCTACTAATCCCTGTCTCCATCTTATCCAGTTGAACACTTGAAAGGTTCTGCACTGTAGGAACACAGAACAACAGTGTAAGTGGTGTAGTGTAGAAGGTGCTGAGAGTGAAAGAGCAGCTTAAAATCATACTACAGTAAAAGTATAACTTGAGTCGGAGTAAAAAAGTACCAGATCTAAAATCTACTCCAGCACTGAGTGTCTCTATAGAACTCAGTGGTGAAGCGGGACTTTTAGAGCTGGACCTCCAGTTCAGGTCATTAATGTGCAAACTCAGTCAGAACTAAATCAATAACAGGACAAGTAATCTGCTGTAGATGGTGAATGTGGAGTTTACGAGATTCATTTGAATCAAATCAGGTGAAAAGTCTAGATGGTGAGATTAGCAAATGTTAGCACCAAGCTAACGCTGGTGCAGATGAAGATTTGATAGCAGCTGGAACTTAAAGACAGATCTTCAAAGCTTCTAACAGACATTCTGTTTCCATATTTTTACTGTCTATGTTTGAGTTTTACTGGGACTTCTTCAGTACAGATCTGAACTTAATGTCTGTCTCTGAATATTATTGGAGGAGTCTGTAGGTCTTGATGTGGGAACAAACAACTGAACTGCTTTTACTGTAATAAACACTTTGAATAAACACAGTATTTATTGGAGGTGATAAAAGCAGTTCAACTGTTTGTTCCCACATGAAATGATGATTTCAGCTTGAACAGACAAACTCTAGTTTACAGTGTACTCACCTCTGAACATCATCTCCTAATAAACACTGAGCAGTCTGAATTTCAAGGAGTTCTTCAGGGACTCCCTCTTTCTCAGGACTGAGAGAAACATCCATTTGATCATCTGTCCAGATCCTTCTACTAACCTTTCTAATCAATCAGACTCTAGCTGAACTCTACAGCTAGTTCCAGACCTGTGGAGATCAGTAAATAAAGCCCTCCAATCACAAAGCATTTACAGTCTAATGAAAAGAAGGACAAACTCCATCTTAAGTCCTGATTTCCACAGAGTGTGTTATTGTGTGGATCATCCTCCCCCTCAGCACCTGCAGTAGAGTCCAGCTGCAGCAGTGCAGTCTCTGTGCAGTCTGACTCACACAGCTTTTTGTACCACCCTCTACCACTGTGGGAACACAGGACCATTGATGTAATGATAACTCTGACAGTAATAATCTCCTGCATCTTCAGTCTGGACATTACTGATGGTCAGAGTGAAGTCAGATCCAGATCCACTGCCACTGAAACGATCTGGGATACCGGACTGTCTCCTGTTAGCATAGTAGATCAGGAGTTTAGGAACTTCTCCATGTTTCTGCTGATACCAGGCTAGACAGTCATTACTATTTGAACAACTGCCTACAGTTTGACTGGTTCTACAGTTGATGGTGACTGAGTCTCCTGGAGAAACAGTTTTCACTGGAGGAGTTTGAGTCACAGTCACCTGACCACTGGATCCTGAAACAATATAATAAAATTAAAAAATTTTATAATACAAATGAATAAAAATGTAATAGCATGTAAGAAAAGAAACTGTGTAGTTTGCAAAAGTAAAGGAGTGAGTTACCTTGAGTCCAGAGGGTGAGTGTGCAGATGAAGATGGAGACCAAAGTCATGGTTGGTGTGGGTGAAGTTGGTGGGGCAGCAGCTCTCAGTCATGAAGTGTTAAACTCACAGGACTATAAACACTAGCAGAGCACTGAAGCATGGGCTGATAATGCAAAGTGGAACCTCTCTATGGAAATCATCTTTCTACCAACACTGAGTAAAGATGATGATGTTTATTGGATCATGTTGATCAAACATTTCTGCTCCGTGTGGAATCTGATGTTCAAAATCCAGCTTCTAATAGAGATGTGGGAAAATGAAATTTCTTCTGATTCCCACCAGAGTGTTCTGAAAGAAGAGCGAAAGATCTGAGTGCTCTACTCCTTTTGATCCTTCAGTCATTCAGTGGAGAGGAACAATAAGGGGGTCACAGAGGTCTGTGGAGGTCAGTAGTGGAGACTATTGCTGGGAGCTACTTCAGCTACGCCAGGCTTGTCTAATTCTAGAGAGATTAGAAGTAAAGTATTCCCTTTAATATCCAGCAGAGGGCCTTCACTTATTGGGCTCTTCTAACTGTCTCTGCCTTTTATTTGAGGGTTTCTGCAGTTTCCACTGCCCCTCAATCTGTCTGGGTCAGGGTTGGAGGACTTGTTGGTGGAGGAAACACAATGAAAACAGTAAGAAGCTTTTAATTGGATCCTTTTAGAATCATTTCAGCTTTTTTAACCACTGGATATTTAGTCTTTAGGAAGTGTAATTAGTTTGTCTGGTGTGGAACTTCAAAAGAAGCCAGCGTGTCCTCAGTTTAGATCTTTTACTGCTTCAGAAATAATCCTTGTTGGGAATAAAAGGCAGGACGTGTGTAGGATCTCCAGTTTGGAGCTGATTCCATTATTAAATGACTGTAGAACCCATTAATATTGTGTTCTAGCTCAGAAATAGTGAGTGTAGAGGCTGAAGAGAGCGGCGTGTTTAGAGCAGGAGGTTTTTGTACAGCCAGTGAAGCAGGTTGTATCACTGTGGTATACGTTCGGTGGAGGAACTAAACTGGCAGTTGGAAGTAAGTACACTTTTCCTCCTTATTCAAAAGGAACCTCTTATTAAAATGATGATGGACAACAGTACAGACGTACTTGATGTTCTTCTAAATGGGTTCTAGTCCAGATTTGAATGGGTTTGATTAGAACTGGGCTGAAGTGTGGCGAGCGTGGAGCTTTAGGCTTTACCACAAGCTCCTGTTTCTGAACTTCTTTTCTTTCCAGTACAAATCAATCAATCAACATTTATTTTTATAGCGCTTTCTACAACAGATGTTGTCACAAAGCAGCTTTACAAAGAATCTTTACAAAGAATCTGGTGTTCGAGCCCCCAATGAGCAAGCCGAGGGCAACATATTTCCTAAAGGTTTCCTGTGAAGTGTTCAGTAATGACATTTCTCTTTAAGAAGATCAAATGGATAGCTGGATTGTAGTGTCAGTGTTGGGCTCCATTACAGCAGCTCTGTCTCCATCTGGAAGAGACAATGTGGAGGTTCTTATGAGCAGCGTTTTCTCTCCTACAGCTTTGAAGCCATAGTACATGGAGACTGCAGCTCCATTTATTTATTGTTATTTATTGTTCTGGAGGAAATCAAATCATCTTCCATTTCAGATGTCCATCACGGGATGTGCAGGATGTCCCAGTGTTACTGAGTGAAGTTCAGTAATATTTGATCATATAAATGGAGATGAAGTGCAGCTATGAATGGGGTTGGAGATATGAGTTTGTGGGTGAAGCGGTTCAGTGTGAGGTGGTAATAAGTGTTGGGGTGTGGGGTGTTAATGCATCCCTGAACTCAGTTGTGTTCTGTTAGAAATAAGGGAAATGAAACTCTGTGTTTGTCCTAGGTTTGGCCCCGCCCACCCTCACAGTCCTGCCCTCCTCCTCCAGCGTGGAGTCTCAGGGGAAGGCACTGACACTGGTGTGCTTGGCCAATAAGGGCTTCCCCTCAGACTGGAAGCTGAGCTGGAAGGTGGATGGGAGCAGCTGGAGCTCGGGGGTTAGCCAGAGCCCAGTTGTTCTGCAGAAGGATGACGGCCTCTACAGCTGGAGCAGCACCCTGACCCTCCAGGAGGAGGAGTGGCTAAAGTATACAGTGACCTGTGAGGCCACCAAGGACTGCCAGCCTACTGTCAGCAAGACACTGAGGAGAGAGCAATGCACTGGGCAGTGAGCGTCCACGCGTGTGTTGGTGCTGCTATAGCTCCTCTTGATCTTCAGTGTGTTTAAACATGGTTCTGCTTAATGCTCTGATCTTCATCTCATCATTTCATCATCAGAATAAAGAGATTCAGTAGAAGTATCTACACTAGTTCACTCTATATTTTGTTTTTCCTGAAACAAAAACAATAAAGATGTAAACAGTTCTCTGATCTGTAATTTACTGGAAACAGGACTGTTTATTTCTGTTGTATTAATAAAGCATTTAGATCAGAATAACTGCAGTGTGTCGTCTTTATATCAGGATTATTGGAGGATTTATTGGGGAAATGTGCATGAACAGAAACAGTAACTTATTTTGGTGCATGTTTCAGAAATATATTACAGTCTGTAAACTATTTACACGTAAGAGAATGATATAACAATTAAATTAAAAACAAACCATAAATCAAATAAAAATATGAAATGAATGAATTAATAAAAAGTGTCATTGGAAGGTCTATAAGACCAGCATGAGCACCTAAGCCATGTGGGAAAGAGTGTTTGCTAAGGCACGGCTCAGGACTTAGGTGTCGCCCCCCAACCCCTACAGTCTTTGTGGGCTGTCATCTGCACTGGGGTTTCATCTCTCCCCTTACTGCCTCTTATGGCCGTCAGAACCCGGAGAATGAGCACATCAAGTCAATGTCAAGTCAAAAACAGTCCAAACCAAGTTCCCCAAAGCTGCAGTGGAGTTGGGTAAGACTTTTTTTGGATGGTTGTAGGAAACAAGTTCAACTGAATCATTCTTAAAACTGAGTCTATGAAGCTGATTAGAACCTTAATTCTGCTTCATTCTAGTTCTACAAAGCTCCACCTACCATCCCAAACACACACCTGGTTTAACAGGGAATTGAGCCAGTGACCTTCCGATCACAAAGCTGGTTCCCTAACCTTCAGCGCACGACTAGAGTGCAGTGTAGCAGAGGTCAAGAGTCTGCTCTCTTCGGGTGAGGAATTCAATGTGCTGATCTTTTTCATGTGTGCCCTGTTACAATCCCCAATCATGGTGAACACAGCCTCTGGGTGAGAGTTCTCCTGTCTATTGTTGGTCTCAGACAAACCTATTAGTACATGCGACTTATCTCCCTGAGGTGGGATGTAGACCATAGTAAAGATTTCTGAGGTGGGGTGCGGACTGTAGTGAGGGTGACTGAGGTGGGACGTGGACTGTAGTGAGGATGACTGAGGTGGGATGTGGACTGTAGTGAGGATGACTGAGGTGGGATGTAGACTGTAGTGAGGGTGACTGAGGTTGAAAGTGGACTGTAGTGAGGATGACTGAGGTGGGATGTGGACTGTAGTGAGGATGACTGAGGTGGGACGTAGACTGAAGTACGGATGATGAGGTGGGATGTGGACTGAAGTGCGGATGATGAGGTGGGATGTAGACTGTAGTGAGGATGACTGAGGTTGGAAGTGGACTGTAGTGAGGATGACTGAGGTGGGATGTAGACTGTAGTGAGGATGACTGAGGTGGGATCTAGACTGTAGTGCGGATCATGAGGTGGGATGTAGACTGTAGTGAGGATGACTGAGGTTGGATGTGGACTAGTGAGGATGACTGAGGTGGGATGTAGACTGTAGTGAGGATCATGAGGTGGGATGTAGACTGTAGTGAGGATGACTGAGGTTGGATGTGGACTAGTGAGGATGACTGAGGTGGGATGTAGACTGTAGTGAGGATCATGAGGTGGGATGTAGACTGTAGTGAGGATGACTGAGGTTGGATGTGGACTAGTGAGGATGACTGAGGTGGGATGTAGACTGTAGTGAGGATGACTGAGGTGGGATGTAGACTGTAGTGAGGAAGACTGAGGTGGGATGTGGACTGTAGTGAGGATGACTGAGGTGGAATGTAGAACATATTAGAGATGACTGAGGTGTGATGTAGATTGTAGTGAGTATGACTGAGGTGGGATGTGGTCTGTAGTGAGGATGACTGAGGTGGGATGTGGACTGTAGTGAGGATGTCTGAGGTGGGATGTGGACTGTAGTGAGGATGACTGAGGTGGGATGTAGACTGTAGTGAGGATGACTGAGGTGGGATGTAGACTATAGTAAGGATGAATGGGGTGGGATGTAGACTGTAGTAGGGATGACTGGGGTGGATTGTAGACTGTAGTGAGGATGACTGAGGTGGGATGTAGACTGTAGTGAGGATGACTGAGGTGGGATGTGGACTGTAGTGAGGATGACTGAGGTGGGATGTGGACTGTAGTGAGGATGACTGAGGTGGAATTTAGAACATAGTAAAGATGACTGAGGTGGGATGTAGACTGTAGTGAGGATGACTGAGGTGGGATGTAGACTATAGTAAGGATGAATGGGGTGGGATGTTGACTGTAGTAGGGATGACTGGGGTGGATTGTAGACTGTAGTGAGGATGACTGAGGTGGGATGTAGACTGTAGTGAGGATGACTGAGGTGGGATGTGGACTGTAGTGAGGATGACTGAGGTGGGATGTGGACTGTAGTGAGGATGACTGAGGTGGAATTTAGAACATAGTAAAGATGACTGAGGTGGGATGTAGACTGTAGTGAGGATGACTGAGGTGGGATGTAGACTATAGTAAGGATGAATGGGGTGGGATGTTGACTGTAGTAGGGATGACTGGGGTGGATTGTAGACTGTAGTGAGGATGACTGAGGTGGGATGTAGACTGTAGTGAGGATGACTGAGGTGGGATGTGGACTGTAGTGAGGATGACTGAGGTGGGATGTGGACTGTAGTGAGGATGACTGAGGTGGAATGTAGAACATAGTAAAGATGACTGAGGTGGGATGTAGACTGTAGTGAGGATGACTGAGGTGGGATGTAGACTATAGTAAGGATGAATGGGGTGGGATGTTGACTGTAGTAGGGATGACTGGGGTGGATTGTAGACAGTGGGACATTGTGATCATTAGAGGATTGTTTTTCACTACTGGAGTTCCACAGCATGGTACAGTTTAGAGCTTTACTGCTACAGAACTGAGAATGAAGATAATTCACTAGACTGAAACTAAATAGAAGGTGAATAAGACACACAGTTACACACACACGTCTTGGTTTCAACTGGACAAATTCACTCATGATATAATCAAGCACACCAGCACAGTAAAATGTTTGGCTGATCCTCGATAGAACTGGACATTATTTAAGACTGCTTAATGTTCAGTAATGAAGATAAACCTGATGTAGTTTCATAATGTATGTGAACAATTCAGTGTTTTTAAGTTAATATCTGTTTAGTTTAAATGTAAGTAATGGTGTTTATGGATAAACACATTAATAACTGTAGTGACAGTGTATTGTTTGTGAGTTTGTTGCAGGTGAAATACCAGAAATACTTAAAAATCACAGGCTGTAAATCTCTCGATAACTAACTAACATAGTGTATGTAAACAGAACAAACCCCTCTATAACAAACACATAGGATTATTTAGATGGAGGTAAAAGGTGTAGTTCAGGTGTAGTTCAGGTGTGTTAGTTCAGTAGTAGTTGATTTATAAAGATCATAAATAGCTGATAAATGGAGAAGTGTTGGGGTAAACAGTGTGAGGAGTAATGTAGGTACAGGGACTTCACTGAAATGGATCAGTGTGGTTCTCTTTCAGCGGAGGAACTAAACTCAGTGTGAAAAGAGACTTTTATTTTATTTAAACAGGAGATTTATTTCATTATTCTCATCATCAGCTCCACTGAAACACACCCACACACAGTCCATTCTACAGAAGAACTACACACTCATTTAGTGCTGTGTGCGGTTCTTGAGGGAGTGTGTCAGAATGAAGCTGAACATCTGGTGACAGTGCTGCTCTATTCTGGGAGAAAGAGGACCACTCAGGCCTGTTCATGCAGATCTGAGTTTCACCCCACTGAGTTTCAGTGCATCACAGCTGTACTGGTTAGTGTGACTGTCTCCTCTAATACACATGTTCTACTAGTAGATGAGGAATAACAGACACTGGGTCTCAACAAGGACAGAACATGGCTGGTAAAGATGTCTCAGTATGTCTCACAGTCTCTCTAACCTACACCTGAACATGGACGACTTAATAAAGTCATTATTCTAGCTGGATGCTGAACGTTCCTCTTACCTTCACACAGCTCAACACAGACCTGAAACCTCCTGCTTCCTGAGCAGCACATCAGCTTACTGCTAGAGATGAAAGTGCCACCCAGTGGTCAGGATTAGGAACTGCCCCTACATTGACATACACCTCATCTGAGAGATACTGTCTGAACTAGTGGTGGGGTTATTATCTAGTTATGCAGTATTTACCTCAAACTGAACATTTGTTGAGTCTGTGGAGCGAGTGTTCATCATTAAATGCTTTACCCTGTTAGTGTAGTAGCTTAACTCTTACTCGGTTTAACCTTTAGGTCTTGTTCTCATTGGTAGACCCTCCACATGGTTCTATCTGTTTACCAGGACAGGGTGGATTTACTACTGCCACCATCTGCAGGGGACACTTTGTTCTGGAGTACAGAGGACAGCTCTTAACACAGGATGGTGTCCAGAGGAGTAATGTGGGGACCGTGGTTATTCTGATGGTCAGTGGAGAGGGAGGTTCTGGAGGTAAATGTTCAGCTGAAGCCTGGCCGCTCCTAATGTCCAGTACTGATCACAGTTCTGAGTCATGAACGTGGTTGTGTACATGTGTTTACTGACCCTGGTAAATGTTGAGATGCACTTTGTTTTGCGTTGCAGATATAAGGAGACCCTCCTCTGAGCTGCGTCCAGGAGAACACTGAGACAGACTGGTCTTATTGTAGAACCAAGGATGAGACCAGCTCACTGGACAAGTCTTGGGGTAACAGAGAAGACCTGGTAAGCACCTACCTTACCATGATACACCATAACATAGCTACCTTTCTACATGGGTGTGCCCAGTGTAGGATATGTAAAGTGTGGTTGTACATCAGTGTCCCCAGTGTGTGTAGCTCAGTGTCCCCAGTGTACAGTAGGTGAAGTGTGTGTGTAGCTCAGTGTCCCCAGTGTATAGTACAGTGCCTAGCAAAAGTATTCTGCCCCCTTAAACTGTTCAACCTTTTGCCACATTTCAGGTTTTAAACATAAAGATATGAATTTGTATTTTTTTGTGAAGAATCATCAACAAGTGGGACACAATCGTGAAGTGGAATGACATTTATTGGACATTTTAAACTTTCTTTAGAAATAAAAAACTGAAAAGTGGGGCATGCAATATTATTCACCCCTTTACTATCAGTGCAGCAAACTCACTCCAGAAGTTCCGTGAGGATCTCTGAATGATCCCATGTTGACCTAAATGACTGATGATAATAAATAGAATCCACGTGTGTGTAATCAAGTCTCTGTATAAATGCATCTGCTCTGTGATAGTCTCAGAGTTCTGTTTAAAGCATCATGAAGACCAAGGAACACACCAGGCAGGTCCAAGATACTGTCGTGGAGAAGTTTAAAGCCGGATTTGGATACAAAAAGATTTCCCAAGCATTAAACATCTCAAGGAGCACTGTGCAAGCGATCATATTGAAATGGAAGCAGTATCAGACCACTGCAAATCTACCAAGACCCGTCCGTCCTTCTAAACTTTCAGCTCAAACAAGGAGAAGGCTGATTAGAGATGCAGCCAAGAGGCCCATGATCACTCTGGATGAACTACAGAGATCTACAGCTGAGGTGGGAGACTCTGTCCATAGGAAAACTATCAGTCGTACACTGCACAAATCTGGCCTTTATGGAAGAGTGGCAAGAAGAAAGCCATTTCTCAAAGATATCCATAAAAAGTCTTGTTTAAAGTTTGCCACAAGCCATCTGGGAGACACACCAAACATGTGGAAGAAGGTGCTTTGGTCAGATGAAACCAAAGTCTAACTTTTTGGCCACAATGCAAAACGTTATGTTTGGCGTAAAAGCAACACAGCTCATCACCCTGAACACACCATCCCCACTGTCAAACATGGTGGTGGCAGCATCATGGTTGGGCCTGCTTTTCTTTAGCAGGGACAGGGAAGATGGTTAAAGACAATGATCCAAAACAAAATCTACATTGGAATGGTTCACAAATAAACATATCCAGGTGTTAGAATGGCCAAGTCAAAGTCCAGACCTGAATCCAATCGAGAATCTGTGGAAAGAGCTGAAAAGTGCTGTTCACAAATGCTCTCCATCCAACCTCACTGAGCTCAAGCTGATTTGCAAAGAATAGGCAAATATTTCTGTCTCTCAAAGTGCAAAACTGATAGAGACATACCCCAAGCGACTTGCAGCTGTAATCGAAGCAAAAGGTGGCGCTACAAAGTATTAACGCAAGGGGGCCGAATAATATTGCACGCCCCACTTTTCAGTTTTTTATTGCTAAAAAAAGTTTAAAATATCCAATAAATTTCATTCCACTTCACGATAGTGTCCCACTTGTTGTTGATTCTTCACAAAAAAAACAATTTCATATCTTTATGTTTAAACCCTGAAATGTGGCAAAAGGTTGAACAGTTCAAGGGGGCCGAATACTTTTGCTAGTCACTGTATGTGAAGTGTGTGTGTGTGTGTGTAGCTCAGTGTCCCCAGTGCAGGATATGTGAAGTGTGTGTAGCTCAGTGTCCCCAGTGAACAATATGTGAAGTGTGTGTAGCTCAATGTCCCAGGTGTACGATTTGTGAAGTGTGTGTGTAGCTCAGTGTCCCCAGTGCATAATATGTAAAGCGTGTGTAGCTCAGTGTCCCCAGTGTACGATATGTGAAGTGTGTGTGTAGCTCAGTGTCCCCAGTGAACAATATGTGAAGTGTGTCTAGCTCAATGTCCCAGGTGTACGATTTGTGAAGTGTGTGTGTAGCTCAGTGTCCCCAGTGCATAATATGTAAAGCGTGTGTAGCTCAGTGTCCCCAGTGTACGATATGTGAAGTGTGTGTGTAGCTCAGTGTCCCCAGTGTGTGTAGCTCAGTGTACGATATGTGAAGTGTGAGTAGCTCATTGTACTCAGTGTAAGATATGTGAAGTGTGTGTGTAGCTCAGTGTCCCCAGTGCATAATATGTGAAGTGTATGTGTAGCTCAGTGTTCCCAGTGTACGATATGTGAAGTGTGTGTGTAGCTCAGTGTCCCCAGTGTGTGTAGCTCAGTGTACGATATGTGAAGTGTGAGTAGCTCATTGTACTCAGTGTAAGATATGTGAAGTGTGTGTGTAGCTCAGTGTCCCCAGTGCATAATATGTGAAGTGTGTGTAGCTCAGTGTCCCCAGTGTACGATATGTGAAGTGTGTGTAGCTCAGTGTCCCCAGTGTACGATATGTGAAGTGTGTGTAGCTCAGTGTTCCCAGTGTACGATATAAGAAGTGTGAGTAGCTCATTGTACCCATTGTAAGATATGTGAAGTGTGTGGGTAGCTCAGTGTTCCCAGTGTATAATATGTGAAGTGTGTGGGTAGCTCAGTGTTCCCAGTGTATAATATGTGAAGTGTGTGTAGCTCAGTGTCCCCAGTGTACAATATAAGAAGTGTGAGTAGCTCATTGTACCCAGTGTACAATATAAGAAGTGTGAGTAGCTCATTGTACCCAGTGTACGATATGTGAAGTGTGTGTAGCTCAGTGTCCCCAGTGTACGATATGTGAAGTGTGTGTAGCTCAGTGTCCCCAGTGTACAATATAAGAAGTGTGAGTAGCTCATTGTACCCAGTGTACAATATAAGAAGTGTGAGTAGCTCATTGTACCCAGTGTAAGATATGTGAAGTGTGTGGGTAGCTCAGTGTCCCCAGTGCATAATATGTGAAGTGTGAGTAGCTCAGTGTCCCCAGTGTACAATATAAGAAGTGTGAGTAGCTCATTGTACCCAGTGTAAGATATGTGAAGTGTGTGGGTAGCTCAGTGTCCCCAGTGCATAATATGTGAAGTGTGTGTAGCTCAGTGTCCCCAGTGTACGATATGTGAAGTGTGTGTGTAGCTCAGTGTCCCCAGTGTAAGATATGTGAAGTGTGTGTGTGTAGCTCAGTGTTCCCAGTGTATAATATGTGAAGTGTGTGTAGCTCAGTGTCCCCAGTGTAGGATATGTAAAGTGTGTGTGTAGCTCAGTGTCCCCAGTGTAGGATATGTAAAGTGTGTGTGTGTAGCTCAGTGTCCCCAGTGTACTATATGTGAAGTGTGTTTGTGTAGCTCAGTGTCCCCAGTGTAGGATATGTAAAGTGTGTGTGTGTAGCTCAGTGTCCCCAGTGTACAATTTGTGAAGTGTGTGTAGCTCAGTGTCCCTAGTGTACAATTTGTGAAGTGTGTGTAGCTCAGTGTCCCCAGTGTACAATTTGTGAAGTGTGTGTGTAGCTCAGTGTCCCCAGTGTGTATAGCTCAGTGTCCCCAGTGTGTATAGCTCAGTGTCCCCAGTGCATAATATGTGAAGTGTGTGTGTAGCTCAGTGTCCCCAGTGTGTATAGCTCAGTGTCCCCAGTGCATAATATGTGAAGTGTGTGTGTAGCTCAGTGTCCCCAGTGTGTATAGCTCAGTGTCCCCAGTGCATAATATGTGAAGTGTGTGTGTAGCTCAGTGTCCCCAGTGTGTATAGCTCAGTGTCCCCAGTGTGTATAGCTCAGTGTTCCCAGTGCATAATATGTGAAGTGTGTGTAACTGGACAGAGTTGAAGCGTGTACAGGGGGAACTCAAGATCCGACTTAAAGAGGCCAAGGAGTCCTACAGGAAAAAGGTGGAAAGGAAGCTGCAAGACAACAACATGAAAGAGGTCTGGTGAGCAATAAAAAACATCACAGGCTGCAAGAACAACAGCGGCAGCTCAGTAGATGGGGGTGTGGACAGAGCAAACCAGTTTAACAACTTCTACAACAGGTTTGACCATCCTGCTCCTGCTCCTGCTGCCCCCTCCTCAAACCTGCCTGCAGCTTTTTACCACCCTGTCTTCACCACCATCACTCTCACCTCCACCATCTCTGTCACCTTCACCACCATCACCATCACCTCCACCATCTC